>OY992537.1:195268656-195351159 GCA_963921195.1 Pegoplata infirma
TTTAGATAGCAAAATGTCTTAAATTCGCTTTAAAGCACAATATAAATTAGTTTTATTTTTTTCGATTTTTTGTTAGCGCATAAAAAATTTAAATAAAATAAAACGTAAATACAATATTTGCATAACTTCAGTTTTACTTGAACGAACCACAGTGTTCTAATTAAAACAATTGGCCGCATATTGAGGTTTTGGTGTACATCATAAATTTATTTCAATTTTAACTGTGAATTTCCTTTCTTAACATCAATTATGTTTAAAGCATTTAACGAAATATTATACAGTTTAGTAAAACCACCCCCGCCCGTACCGCAAAAAAAATTGTACATACTTAAATTTACAACAACAATTGTTTTATCTTAATTAACTTTAATTTTATATTAATTTAAATACAAAACAAATCATAACTTCTAATAATATTTACAAATTTCATTACATTTGTATTAACAAATTCATTTACACTTAAAAATATACAAATCATTAAAAAAGATTTTCAATGTTGAGTTATTTATTCTTCATTCCATTTCATATAAAATAATCTAAATATTTGTCTAACAGCAGCATCCAAAAATAGCGTCCAAAAGCAGAATCCAAAAGCAGCGTCCAAAGCAGAATAAACACACAAGCTAAATATATTTAGACATAAAAAAAATAGACTTTGTTTTGCTTTTTTTGGATATACATAAAATAAAAAAAGCCATTCGTTGTCCAAACATTCATCAGAGCTACTATTGGACAAGATAATGTGTACAGTCGGCTGCTGTTAGAAAGCTTGTTGTTGAATATTAAAGTGTGATGACTATTTTTAGATATCATTAATGAAAATTATCAAATATTTGTCTGTTTTTGGATACTATTAGCAGCTTTTTAAACCCTGGTGTCGTGGCATGTGACACTGGAGGTCCGGGCTTCAAATCCCGGTGTGGCCAACAATTTATTTTTTTTTTTTATTCTTGTATTTTTTTTATTCAATTACGTATTATTTTTTATTTAATAATTTTTTTTTTTTAAATAATTTAATAATTTTTAAAAAGAAAAAATTCATATAAAATCGACTAAATTGTTTATTTTTTGGTATTTTGTTTTTAAGTTAAAATATAATTTAAAAAAAATAATTTAAAAGCAAAAAAAAATAAAAAAAAAAAAATAGGTGATGGCCATCGCCGGGATTCGAACCTGAGCTGCCGGAAATATAAGCGAAAAACACATCCATCGAACCAGAAAATCAGGGCAATTTGCATACAAAACAGCATTTTTTGTGTTCTTTTCTGAGTGTAAAAAATGCTACATTGTTTCAGGGCCATGTCAACATTTTAAAAAGTACACATTTTATCAATGCACATTTTTTTGTTCAGAAAAGAACACACCATTACTTTATTAAAATAAAGTAATGGTGACATGGTTGCGTATGAATAATATTTAATTTTTTTCTTATATAAATCATACGCCTATGAGCATTCTATGGTTTCATGATTCATGCCGGCAAAAATATTACTGAATTAATAATAGAAGCAGCCAGCATTGACCGGTAATTTTTTCTGTCGCACCAAAAAAAAATTCCAAAAATCAGATGTCTATAGTTTTTAAGAAATTAAACTAGTAATTTATAATTATATTTCGCAGATTTAGCAATTTAAAAAAATCCCCAAACGCGTAAAAAACGGTTTTTGCTAAAAACTTGGGATAAGACAGCTTTCAAGAATAATTTTTTTAACATAATGTGTAAATTTTAGAACAACATATAAAGTTTAGGAGTTTTTGCCCATTGAAAGACCTCCCTTATAAATGACCGGTATAAAGATATACAACCAACAAAAAAATTCGTTTACTTTATAACAAAAGAATCTGTTATTTCTTTTTTAATTTCTAGTTTAAATAACAGTTTATTGTAAAATTCCATAACTTAACCCTCATCCCTATTATATTAAAAACATTAATACAGATAGGGGAACAAAATATAGAACAACTCTTTAGATATAAATACAATAAAATAATTTTGTATAAATATTTTGTAAATGTATCAAATTATTACTTTGAAATTTTGTTTTGCAAAATTTATAAAATAAAAAAATGTACAATTGATAAACTAAACAATAAAATTTCAAGAAAAAAAAAACAAATAAAGTATACATACATAAGATAACATTAGTTATATTTAATAATAAAACTTAAAATAATTTCATAAAATATTTGCTTTGTTTTAAGTAAGCAAACATTTTTAAAATTCTTTTAAGAAATTTTTAAGCAAACATTTTATGAAATTAAAAAAAAAAAATATATACTAAAAAAAACTGTTAATCAAATTTGCATTTAATGAATTATATAAAATTAAGTTAAGTATACAAATAAATAACAAATGCAAAATAATTTATTAAGTAAAATTAACAAAACTATTAAAAATATTAACAAAAAAAATACAATAGCGAATTTATATAAGACAAACTAGGAACAAAAATAAATTATTTTAATTGATAAAATACAGTTAAAAAAGTCAACATTATTATTCTTTATAAAAAAATTCATAAAATGTAATAAATTGCTTCTGTAAATTCCTTGAAAGAAGTCAAAATGCAAAATTATCGAATCTAATTCTATATTGCATATTTTTGGAAGATTTTTCATTAGACCTTCAGAAGTGTGGCAGACCAAAGCGCGCCGATGATGGGAGATTTAATGGCAACACCAAAATGTAACAAAGCTCTTTTAATTATTTATAAACCAATTTCGTTTTTAATTTACACAGAAAAAAAAGAATTGTTATATTGACCTCCATATTAGTGAATACAATTAACTTTTTCACTGAAAGTGCTCCTATACGGAAATTTGTGATATCAACTAACGTTTGTAAATATTGATTGTTGAAAAAAAAATGTAAAAAAAAAATGATAAACGATTTTGTAATACTTCTCTAAAATTATTATTTGTATTGACAAACTTACAAAATCTTAAATTTTTTTTCAACAAAGAAATTTAAAAAATACAAACACAATTTGTTGATCTGACAAACGTAAAAAATCTTGTTTTTTTCAACAAAGAAATTCAAGAACCTTTGTTCTTTGTTGGCATGATAAAATAATTTTGAAATAATATTACTTGACTGAATTTGTTGAAAACAAAATCAAAATTTTGTATTATGGACTAACTAGCGGACGTTTTTACTAAATGTTTGGTTGATATCATGTTTGGTTGCTTTACAATTGATGTTTGTTGATTTAAATTTGACGATTTTTCTGTGTATCCATTACTTGAGATTTTTGATGTGGATCAATTTTAATATAAACATTTGAACCTTAAATAACACAGCTCAACATGAAAATGCGTATTAGATTCTAGTAAGCGATTTAGGTAGTGTTTATTATGCTGATTCCAAATCTGCAACCCAAATATGTCTATCACATCATTATTTTAAGTTATTCGCGGTTAAAGTGCTGAAAAAAGCCATTTTTGACCCTTTTTGAAAGCTTATAATATAAGATCCTGAAATGCGATTGACTTTGTATCAAGCTCATTCAAAAGTATGTAATTTTCTCTATAAGACAAGATAAATTTTCTTGGAATTCAATTTTCTAAAATGGTAAAAAAACCATTAACAAAAAACCTTCCATTTTTTAAATATTTAGTTTGTTTACACAGTGTTTTTTAACAAATTTCCATACAAATACTCACGTAAATATTAGAATTAACGCACTTGTGGCTAATGATATTTTCACCATTATAAAAAATTAAATTCCAAGAAAACTTAATTTTGTCTTAAAGAGAAAATTACGCACTTTCGAATGAGCTTCGTATTAAGTAATTCGCATGTCAGGATCTTATTTTATAGGTGTTCGAAAATGGCCAAAATGGACCTTTTTTGACACTTTAACCGCGATTTTTTCAAAATTGCGACGTGATAGAAAAATTTAAGTGACCGTTTTGGAATCGGGAAATCAAAACCTATAAACTTTTTTTGGTTTCATTCAAAACGCAGCGACAAACCTCAGATTTGTAGAGCGGTGTAATTTTCAAGAAAATTATTTTTCTGTTTTAAATTTATTTATGTTGGTCACTTTTGCAAGACTTAATCGACACGTGTTTCGGTATTTGTCAGATTCCATTGTCAAGGCTATTTAGCAAATATAAAAATCCTATAGTAAATGACAAATAGTTGATGATCAAACCAAAATATTAATACGTATTTGAATCTACTCCCATTGGAAGTTACAAGACGAAAATTGTCCCATCATAATAAGATCACGATCATTAACGAACCAACAAACAAATATTAAAAACTGACAAAAATATGATTACCGTTGGTAATACCATATACTTTTTTATACCCTCCACTCTAGTGATAGAGTGTATATATAAGTTAGTCATGCCGTTTGTAACACCTCGAAATAATTGGTCAAGAACCGGATAAAGTATATATATTCATGATCCTCGATCAATTTTGTCTGCCTTTTGAAAACACGCTAACTTTTGAAAGACTTTACTCTGGCTGCTGAAGTTTGGCAGATATGATGTTTGGTATATATATTTACCTCTCCATAATGGTATTTCAATTCAGCAAAATCGGTCCAGTGCACTATAGGAAATTTTACCCATTTTTTTGGCCAAAAGTCAAAATTAAAATTTTTGCAAAACATTATTTTTTTACATTTATATAAAAAACTTAACAAAGTAAACAATTCTTTCTCAATTTTTCGACAGAATTGATGTGCTGTCACTTTATCGGTAGTTTTTCTTGCAATTTCTAAATTAGTTATAAAATAACGATTGAGTGCAGTGAATTTTGTGATAGCTTCTAACAAAAGTTTTTATATTAAGAATTTATAGTTTTTAAAAACTAAAAAATGGAAAAATTTGTCGAAGTTGAGTACTTTAATGATAAATAGTTAAATGTTGGTGAACTCATCTATTATATCGATTTACAGGCCTATTCTCAGTTATGACTGGTTATGACTAATTTTATTATTTTCAAACTTCATATTCCCTGTGTTTGTTGTAAACAAAATCATAAAAAGTCTCAAAATTTAAAATTATTTGTCAATTTTGAGACGTTGTGGGTAGCAGGTCTTTATTTTTTTTGAAATTTTCAAACAAAATTTGAATTTTTTTATGATTGTTTACAACAACCACATGGAAAAAATTGAGTTATGATTGAGTTATGACTTTTTTTGTGAATAGGCCCCTTAATTGGAAAAATTAAAAGTGACCTTAAGATGAACTTATTGAAGTATGAATTGGAATTTTATTTTGATTTTTAAAAAAAATTATAGCATATGTTAGCTATAAAACCACAAAAGTTCTCTAGGACAATCAATTACCTTCCAAATTTAAAAAAATTAAAGGTCGGATATGTGCAAACTTTTTTTAAAAACGCATTTTTCCAGATGACTACTGAGTGCCAAATTCAGAGTTATTTAATACATGGTGAGTGAAATAAAACAAAGGTGGATAAGTAGCCGCTATTTCTGGCCATTTCTTTTCATACATTGCTCAGAGTGATTGTTTCGAAAACTTTAAACAATATGTAAAGGAGGAATTAAGAATATTTTGTTCAAATATAAATATGAAAAGGATTAAAAGTTGTAGGAGTTTGAAAGTTTTTGAAAGACTTGGCTAAGAAAACTTAACGCAGCCTGCCTCCACTAAATCGAAACCTGGGCGACCGCAATTAACTTTTTTGTCAAAATCTGCGAGAACAAAAATACGAGTTACAGCAAAAATCTCTAAAGATCTAAATAGGGAAGTTGAGCCCCTAGCTCTTGCTTCATCTACGGCTGCCCGTAGTGTCATTTTGAAATGTAGTTGACGACTTGGAACTCAAAAATCAAATTTTTGAGTAAAATCCTTATTAAAAAGTAGCTTTGTTTGACACTTCTTAAAATTGTTAAAATAAATTTCTACTGTTATCTTCGAAAGTTAGTTTACACTACAAAAAAAAAAGAAATAGTAAGTAATAGAAACAGTTTAGAAACCAGAAAATCTATCAAGGATCTACAAAATCTTAGATGCGGAAACTTATAACCCGGGAACCCTGTTTGGAACTAATTATTAGTTAATTTTTCATGCAACTTTACTAATTTTTTTTTTTTGAGTGTATGAAAAACTTTAAGAGTCACTCCCTCCCTCTTAAGAGTATTCCAAAAGTCAAATAAAAAAAAACATTCAAATCAGTCCAGCCGTTTGGCTGTAAATAATTTTGGCCAAAAAAAGAGTAAAATTTCCTATAGTGAAGTGGTTTAAAAGTTGTAAACAAAAGAGTGAATTTCGGCAAGGATCTTTCGTGAATTTACGAGATAAACTCTGAAGCGGCTGAAGCTTAACAAATATATTTATCGTTCCCCTGTTCTGGTTGGTATTAAATTTCAGTCAAAATCAGTCCAGTGGTTCAAAAATTAATAGCAAAACTGTGAATTTCAGATTGGTTTCATCTAAAATTCTAGTGTTGAAAACCCGTTAAACATGTTTTAAAATCCGTGGTAAGTCACAAAAATATTTAACAACGTATTTTTATAATTCAAAAATATGTTTACACTAAAAAAAATTTTACACTCAAAAAAAATTAGTATTGTTTTTTCAAAAATTACTACAAAAAAATTTTTTACACAAAATAAATTATTTATAATCAAAATTGTTATATTAATCACTTTAGAACATTTACCATCACTTTAAAAAGGCATTGTCGGGGTATTCATAGATTCGTCCAAGTCGAACTTATCTTTTAATTTTTTCTTTTTTCCAGGGGGAAATTTAAATTGAAATCTTCAAATTTTTGATAATTTTTATAGAATGGCAATTGATATTTTTTGATTTTAAATTATTCTTTTATGAATGTCAGTTGACCTATTCGAATTAAAATTGATTTTTTACGAATTATAATTGAACCTTTAGGGATTTTGATTGATTTTGTTGAATTTCAATTGGACTTAAAAAGATTTCTAATGGAATTTTTGCAATTTTAGTTAAAATTTGCGAATTATAAATTGAATCATAAACTACAATTAGAATCGTCAAGTATAATTAGTTTCATTTTAGCATAAGGGTTTAAGTTTAAATTATAGACATTTCTGGTATTCCCATACCGGTTTCAAACACTCCAGTTAGTATGATCATCAGTTGGATTTTAAATGTCTGTTTGTCTTGTTGATGGAAATTGATTTTTATATATCGTCGCTGCGCCTAAAAATGGAGTCATGTGTTTTGGGGCAAGTGTTCAAGAGTGCAAAAAAACTGTTTATTTTCGTACCTTCGCGATATTTTTTAAAATATTGTTCTACAAAAAATTCTTGTACCGATATGCTATCCACATACTGCGAAAAAATTATGAAACATTTAGCGGTTTTCCAGTGGTGCAGAAATTTTCAAAAAACATACACATAACTCCTTTTTTAAGTACTTTTTGGAACAAAATTTAAATAAATAGAAATATTTTTTACACATAACTCCTTTTGCTTGTGAAACCATTCTTATTGTTAATTTCTTTTCGAGAGGGACAAAGACTAAATATAGTTTGTTTGCAGTTTAAAGCGACATTAGTTAGACAAGGTCCTTAAAATTTTGATATTTAAAAGCTCTTCACTAAACAGCGAACAACAGATTTTTCGCAAAACTGGTGCCGATTTTTTGTTTTTTGTTGTAAATATTTAAGAGCTTTGACATAAATTGACATCTGCGAAAGATGCTGTACTTTAGATACTAAAATTTTCCGCCCTCAATGATTTAATTGCTTTCACAAGGCTTTATTACCCGCCATTTAGGATTTAGATAACAGGATGAAAATTTGCAAATATTTTCAAAAAAATCTTGAAAAATTCATTCAAAATACTTGGATGCTATGTGTGAATCTCATATTACGAAAAAAGTGTTCCATTTTGTCACGTTCTGTTACTTTTTTATCAAAAAAAGTTATGTGTAGCTTAACACATAACTCCTTTTCAGACCATTTTTAGTATGACTAACACATAGCTCCTTTTACTAACTTTTGAACCAATCAAGATATCAAAAAACGGTTTAGTGAGTAAACGTATGACCAATAGGGGATCATAAAGATGTAATAAAAAAAAATTTAAAAAACTACACATGACTCCATTTTTAGGCGCAGCGACGATATGTGAATTTTTATAGTTTCTACAGTATAAATTTTCATAGTTAACAACACTACAATCCTTTTTCTAGCAATCTTAACCTCACTTCATACTTTCTTTCAACTTTTTTGTCTCTTACATTATTTCGCAAGGGTTACCAACATGATCTGGAATAGCAGACACAAATTAAGGAATTTGCATTTTCTGTTTCGAAAACGTGCCTTATGGCGACATATTTTGTTAGTAAATTAATTAATTGTTTTTTTTTTCTGTAAGTACAGATCGAGCTCGGGCTCTAATTATATTTGTCATAAGGGTTTATGTTGAAAAAATGCAGAAGAAATGTTTAACTTATTAAAATTATAGAAATATCTGGTATTCCCATTCGGAATACTATAAAAAAAATCAGAATAAATCAGACAAAAAGTTTCAGCAAACTCTGGAAAAAAATTTAGAAATTCAGAAAAAAAAACAGAAAAGTAAAACCAAAATCAGAAAAATCAGGAAAAAATTAAAATAATAAAAATATTCCGAAAAAATGGAAAAATTTGGAAAAAAAATTTTTGTAAAAAGGTATCTGGAAAATTTTAAAGACATTAAGGACATTTTTAATTTGATAATGATGGAATAAAAGTCATTAAGATTTAAAGCAACCTCGAAAAAATTTTTAAATATTTTATATTAAATTTAAAAAAAAAAAAATCGAAAAAATATCTCCTGAGAAATGAGTAATTTGTTGTCAATTTTTCTACACGTATTAAATTCACTTTCCAGTAAATGTTTAAAGCATTTTAAAAATTTATTTTCTTTACACTTCTTTAAATCTCTTTTTAATTCATTTTGTAACTGATAAGTGTCAAATTCATATAAAGTAATTTATTTAAGAAAAAATTATTAAATAAATTGAATAAAAATTTTAATTTTATTAATTAAATTTTATCATGTGTAAATATGTCTACATAAACCAAAAACTATAAAAACAACTACAGCAGAAACAACATACATATGTATATGTACATAAATATTTATAAAACATAAAAGAAAATTTTAAGAATACATTGATAGTACAGAAATATTTTCCAAGAAAATTTAGTTTTATTTAAAAATATGTAATAAAATTTTTGTTCATTTCTTAAACAGAGTAAACAAGAAGCTTACTAAAAATAATAAACTAAAAATATGATAAATATGAAAAATATCTTTATAAAAATAATATTTGTATTTATGATATAACAAATGTGTAAATAAAATAATTTATAAACGTATGCAAAAAAAAAAACAGAAAAATATAAATGTTGATAAAAATCTAAAACCCAAATGTTAATAATGAAGCCTGCTATAAACATATAAATTAAAAATCTATATTTATTGCTGTTAAATGAAAATAAAAAAGATAAATTACAAAAAAAAAAAAAATCAAATATCTATATATTAAAAATATATAAATGTATTTATAAAATAACATATAAAAAAAAAATTTGCATATCCTTTTTATTTTTCATCTTTCAAAGAATTTAAAACAAATTTTTCTTAAAGTTTATTTTAGGCAAATTTGTTTAAGAAAAAAAATAAAAAGAAGCTTTATTAAAAGAAAATTGTTTAGTTTTTAAAATATTTTTTTAATATCAAAATCAACAAAAACAAAATTGTTTAATATCTATAATTGTATTATGTGTTTAATTATATTTAAATATTCTAAATTTATGAAAAAAAAAAAAAATACTTGATTTATTTAATTGATAAAAATAAATGACAAAAAACAGTTAAAATAATATAATGTTTTTGTTATTTGGAAAAACTATAAAATTTTTTAAAGAAAGGTAATGTAAATTGTGAAAATCGGCTTTAATTTGGATGGTCTACTTTCATGCCCGCCCAAAACTTCGTTACCGGTAATATGTGACTAATTTTTGGCCTATTGTGGACTGTAATGCCTTAAAATTAGGACTCCAAATTTCTCATTATATGAGAAATATAAACAATTGTCGATATAGGGAATATAAAAAGAGAAAAATGAAAGACAATTGTTATAGGCTTAAAAGATAAGTTTTATTATAAGGTTAAAAGTGATCACCTTGAGAAGGTTATAGTTGAACAAGAACGATAATTCATATTTAAGCTACCAAGAGCCTTTGGTGTGTACTTTTATAATAGTTATTGTTCAGTGGAAACCTTTTTTTTAGAACAAGAATTCACAATAGTTTTCCAATGAATAATAAAAAGTTCGTTATAAATTACATAGCATCATTAAATTTAAAGTAAATTTCAGTGTTTAAATAATCTTATAAAATAATTTATATTAAATTAAGAAATAGTTAAGAACTTAAAGTTATGTGTATAAACAAGTTTATACATACTCCCACCTCCAAAGATTTGGAAGTGACTCTTGAGTTGGTCCAAAAGAATTCGACAATAATTGGTATTATTAAAACCCTCTCACATCCGCTGTAATATTTCCTAAACGATTTTGTTGTGATCTGTAAGAGGAATAAAGAGAAAGGGATAAATGAGTTTTCTGTCACGCATAACAAATGGAGTGTTGTACTAAAGACAAAAGATAGTTCGTATGTAACTTTTCTTTCCATTTGTAACGTTTGAAGAGAAGCTTTATCTTCCAGCGAATAGAGAATTGGCATTGAAAGATATATAATCTACAATATGCATGTTGATATATTGTTTGAGAAGCTAATGAGATAGCTTTTAAAACTAATGGGATAGCTTTAATTTTTACTCTACACACGTACTTTTGAGAAGCTGGTGGGACAGATTTTAAAGCTAATGGGAAAGCTTTTATATTCACACTACAAATGTGTTTTTGATAAGCTGATGGGACAGCTTTTGAAGCTAATGGGATAGCTTTAAGTCTCACACTACAGATGGGAGACCCTCCCCCACCGAGTGAAATTGCCATATATTTCTCGTAATTAATTTGACTCAACAAATCTTGCATTTGTGTTGTGTTGTTTGAGTCATGAGTTTTGCTTTGAGAAAGAAATTTATCTTTGGATTTTTCAACGAGATTATTTTTGTCGACTGAGTATTTAATTTCATCTTGAGGTACTATGGAATTTTTGCAGTAATTGTTGTTATGTTCATTGTTTTCAATACAGAGTTGCAGATTCTTTTGTGTGGCATTTTGACATGAGTTATGATTAGTGTTGTAATTGCTGAGAGATACATTTTTATTTGTCTTGAATAAATTGTATATTTGACTTTTGCATAGGGTGAATAGGTGAGTACATTCTTCAAATTTTATTCTGGCAATATTTTTGAAGTCGGGATTGTGACGAAGTTCCATCGAAAGCATGACGTTTGCAAATGAAATCTCTAATTTGGACCACCTTTTGTTGAGTTCTTTCAGCATGACTTCTAAGAATGACTCTGAGTGATATTCAGTACTTCTGTGCACAAATGTGGTACAAAACATATCCAAATAGTCACAAGCAAATAGGAATTTTCTCTCTAAAATTGAATTTGACATATTTTCTAATGTTGCCATTGTTTGTGTTTGCAAAATGAGATAAACTTGAAAAAAGTGAAACAATCGAGGTAGGCTCTGATTTTAATCAGATGGTATTTACGGCACAGAAATTTTAATTTCGAAAATTGAGTGAAAGAGAATTGCACTTTTGAGTTATATTTAGATTAACAGAATTGGTTTTATTTTTGTTTTGTGAATGATCTTAATGATTTTAAGAACTTAGGTTTAAAACTTGCTTGAGTGAACAAGTTAAAGCACAAATGTCGTTTTTTTTTTGTTTTTCTAGCGGGTGTAGAAAAATAAGAGTTTTTTAACTTCTTTGTAATTTGAAGTTAAGGGTTTGGGATCTAGCTTGAGTGAACTAGAAAACGTACAAATGACGATTATTTAAGCTAGATTTTTGTGAATCTAGTTTAACATGATAAGGTATCTTATAGCTTAAGTGAGCTATTAGTTTAGGACTCAGATATAGCTTAAGTGAGCTATTAGTTTTAATTATTCAACTTAATTTGTCATTTAAAATTAAATAATGAATGTCATAATGTCTACAAAAGTTGCAGGTTACATTTATAACTTTTCGTTAAGTAACAAATAAGCGTAAAATTTTATTTTTTGATTTTTTCGGTTAAAAGATTTGTAAAATTTTTATGAATTTTTAAAAAAGTGTTTTGTTTTATTTTGAAAAACAAATTTTAAAAGTTTAAATATTTTTTCTTGTAATTTGGGAGTTTGTAATTTTTTTTTTGTAAAAATCATATAACAAACAACTTCGAATAGTTTTTATATATAATTTTGATATTTTTTCGCAAAATTTTGTAAATTTTTAAGAATTTTTGGGTAGTTTTCAAATAAACTTGATATCCTTTTACATACTTTAAAACCCAATTGAGAATGTTTGTAAAAATTTTCTACAGACTTGCGTATTTCATGCGAGAAATTTAATGGAAATTTTTAAATGTATTTCGGGGATTATATTTTGGATCTTCAAATTTGAATCTGTTTATATTTAATTTTATTCTAAGAACATTTGAACACTAAAAAGTACCTGTAAACGCAAAAAAAGTACCGTGGTAAATTTTGTATTTATCACCACTGATAAAGAGTTTGAGTATGAATGCTAATTTAGCGATTTTAATAATGATTTAAACTTTAAATATAAACGTTTTTGCACATATATTAATAAATTTGGAAGTTAGAACTCTTTTCTGTGGCTTTTTCTTTTTTTTTTTTCACCATGCCTTTAAATACGTCGCTCCATCTGACTTGCAATCGAATACAAATTAAGAGATTTTAAATCAGAATAATTTTCTCTTGTAAGTAGGTATGTGCTAGAGAAGCGCGCGTGACACAATTATTTTCGTGATTTACGCGTGATCGTGAGTGAAATTTATTTTTACTCACGTGATCGTAAGTGCGCTGATTTGAGAAAATAGTTTCGTGCGTGAGCGTTTGTGTGCGTGTGCGTTATTTTTGTTTCGTAAATTTGCGTGATTGTTTAATGCTGTCTAGAACAGAAAACAAGTAAGAAAATTGTCATTATATTTAATTTCGAGGGTAATTAATACAAAATTGTGATTTAAATAAATTTTTACGATTGTTTTAAGGAAATTATATGTTTTTTGTGCCAAAAATAGGATTAAAATGTAATTATTTTAATTTCGTGAGTCTTTGTGAGCGTGATTTTTTAGTGAGCGTGGGAAAAATTTTAGTTATTCACGTGAACGCGAGTAGAAAAAAAATTTCGTGCGTGAGCAATATTTTTATTTCGTGAGCGTGAGTTAAAATTTACTCACGCGCCCATCTCCAGTATGTGCATTTAAGTGGTTGGCTTTATTAAACAAAAACAAAAATGTTATTGTTGTTAGTTGCGGTATTTTTTGCATTTATGTATTTTGTTGTTTTTTTAATAATTTTTGGGCACATAAAAATTAAAGATGAAGATAAGAATTAATTTTTTTTACTCACGTTTTCATTTTGGAATTTGGGTATAGTTACCGATTTGAATACACGGTTTTGGGGAAACTGTTGCATGGTTTTCCGACATAAACTAGAATTATGTTTCAAACTAATTTTGTTGATTGGATGATGGATCTTCTTCCCAAAAGTTTTTACTGCAATTTGTTGTTGGACATATTTTCGTTTTTCTGCTGTCTCGATAAACATTATTATATGTATATTATTTTGCTCTCAATGTGTCAAGAAACAAATAAATGTGAATAAAGATTGTAATTCTATTAACAATTTAACTTAACAGCAAAGCACATTCTGGTTGATGCAAAAATTATTAATTCATGACCTACCTCATCAGAGTGGTGAATAATGTTATTGTGATTTAACATGTGGAGTATGGCGTTCCCACTGGATTAAACGTTTATATTTATTTTTAGAGATTTACTGGTTCAGCAATAAATTTATAATAATAATTTAATAATTATTTTTAATTTTTCTATTGTTTTTCACTTTTCGAAGGACCATGACTAATTTTTGGCCTATTGTGGACTGTAATGCCTTAAAATTAGGACTCCAAATTTCTCATTATATGAGAAATATAAACAATTGTCGATATAGGGAATATAAAAAGAGAAAAATGAAAGACAATTGTTATAGGCTTAAAAGATAAGTTTTATTATAAGGTTAAAAGTGATCACCTTGAGAAGGTTATAGTTGAACAAGAACGATAATTCATATTTAAGCTACCAAGAGCCTTTGGTGTGTACTTTTATAATAGTTATTGTTCAGTGGAAACCTTTTTTTTAGAACAAGAATTCACAATAGTTTTCCAATGAATAATAAAAAGTTCGTTATAAATTACATAGCATCATTAAATTTAAAGTAAATTTCAGTGTTTAAATAATCTTATAAAATAATTTATATTAAATTAAGAAATAGTTAAGAACTTAAAGTTATGTGTATAAACAAGTTTATACAATATGAAATACCGGGTAAACGAAGGATTAAGACCATACTTAAAAAATGTTGTCGTAAACTGTTTGTAGTTTATTTAAAAACTTTTACGTTAAGTTGTTTTTTAAGGAAAAAAAACATTTCTTTGATGTTTAATTTTTATTAATGACTACTTGTGTACATCAATAGTGGGATAGTGTTCTATGAGATTTTTTATAGCAATATTTCGATACACTACACCCCCCCCCCCCATTTTTTTGAAGTTTATACAAAAAATTCATAATCTAAAAATCACTGTCAATGTTGGGCCTGATAGGGTAAAAATCCACAAAAAAACCCACAACAGCACCAGAGTCGTCCCTGGAGGGGTTAAATGTAAGACCGACCGACATTAATTTACCGCCATCAACTAATAAAAATTATTTAAGGGGACCCTGAAATGGTTGAAAATAGAGGGTAAGTATATTCTGGAAAAATGTTGAGGTAGAAACACCATATTGGGAGTTGGTCATACATTTTACTTCTCTAGGAGCATCTGTTGACAGTTAGAGCTGTGGGAGAAAATTGTACAAAAATAAGTTGAGAAAGGGAGTAGGCACTGTTGCCAGATTTGACTATTGTTCTGCATTTTGACGACTTTTACTCCCCAAAATAGCAAAATGACGATTTGACGATTTTTTAACAAAAAATTACGATTTTTTAAAATAACAAAAACCTGACAATTTTTTCTACTTTTTAAAATTTTTTTAATAGAACTTTAACATTCAATGAATACTTTTTGTTTATTGTTAGTTAAAAAAAACTATCCACCAATATTTCTGTACAAAAAAGGACAAAATAAACAAGTGAGGGTGTTACATTCTCTGTTTCCCTCCTATCCCATAATAACACAGTGATACAAAATCGAACTTTCGGAATCGGAATGGGATGAAACCAAAAGCAAAGTAAAGCTGACATTTTCCATAACAAAACCCTCAAGGCCTTTTTTAGGCCAGAGCTAGATTTTATTTTACACGCATTTAAAATTGGTGATTTTAAAGCATTTAAAGTTTTTGTGTACTAAACATGTCCTACTTTAAAGGCCCCTGGTGGTGTCCTTATTCGACATATAGGGTCCAGTTTCCAAACTTAAGCTCAAAATTACTTCAGCTATAACTGCTATGAATTTTGCTGCAATCGGTCCAGTACCTATTTACTGAATAGCCAAATTATTAAAATAAACCACTGTACACCGTTGCGTATGATTGTTATTTAAAGGCAATTATTAATATAAACCACTGGACACCGTTGCGTATGATTGTTATTTTAAGGCAATTACAATATTAATCATTCGTCATTAATACAGTTTTCAAGCATTTATTATTATAATTATAATAAAAGTGCACTAACTTAAAATTCGTGTAAATTATTATGATATTTATGCAATTTTATCATTATTATTATACCCTCCACCCTAGTGATAGAGGGTATATATAAGTTTGTCATTCCGTTTGTAACACCTCGAAATATTGGTCTAAAGTATATATATTCATGATCCTCGTTCGATTCTAAGACGATCTAGCGATGTCCGTCCGTCCGTCTGTCTGTCTGTTGAAAACACGCTAACTTTTGAAAGACTTTACAGAAGCTCCTGAAGTTTGCATATATGTTGGGAATATACCTGGTCAGGTTGGTATTATAATCCAGCGAAATCGATCCAGTGGTTCAAAAGTTATGAGCAAAAGAGTGAATTTAGGCAAGGGTTTTTCACGAATTTACGAGATAAAAAACACGATAACTTTCTAAAGGCAATGCTGAGGATGCTGCAGCTTGACGTGTATATTTGTCGTTTCCCTGGGCTGGTTTGTGTTGAATTTCCGCCAAATCGGTCCAGTGGTTCAAAAGTTATTAGCAAAACCGTAAATTTCAGATTCGCCTCACCTTAAATTCACGTGTTGAAAACCCGTTAAAAATATTTCAAAAATATTGGTAAGTCACAAAAATATTTTACAACGCATTTTAGTCAGTCGAAAATATTTTTACACTAAAAGAAAAAAAAAATATACTCGAAAAAAATTTTACACTCGAAAAAAATGTTACATTCAAAAAAAATTTTACACTCAAAAAAAAATTTAATAAATTTTTTTTTTTTTTTTCCAAAAATTAGTTAAAAACAAGTAGAAAAGTTAAATTCGACTTTGCCGAATCTATGAATACCCTCCACGGTGCATTTTTTTAAAAGTTTATTTTGAGTAAAAAACCCTTTTTTTGTAATTTTTTTTTTTAAGAAAAATTACTATTTTTTTTGAGTGTAAAATTTTTTTCGAGTGTAATGGTTTTTTTCTGTTAAAATATTTCTGAGTGAATGCACGTACGTATGTACACAAAATATTGTAATTTTTGTAAAAAAAAACTAAATTGTTTTTGTGTAAATTTTTTTTTGAGTGTAAAATTTTTTTTGATTTTAAAATTTTTTTTGGGTGTAAAATTTTTTTCGAGTGTAATTTTTAAGTTACCAATGCTTTTAAAACTAAACAAGTTTAAAAAGTATTGCTTTAAAATGAAACAAGTTTGAAAAGCATTGTTTAGTTTCCACCAATGCTTTTAAAACACGTGGCATTTTAGATGAAACAAATCTGAAATTCAGGGTTTTGCTAATAACTTTTGAACCACTGGACCGATTGAGCTGAAATTTAATACCAAACAGACATGGGGAGCGGCAAAGACACATGCCAAGCTTCAGTAGTCTCATTATTGTCTTTCGAAAGTTATCGTGTTTTTCATCTCGTAAATTCGCGAAACACCCTTGCCGAAATTTACTCTTTTGCTCGAAACTTTTGAACCACTGGACCGATTTGGCTGGATTGCAATACCAACCAGACCAGGTAAATGACAAACATATATGCCAAACTTCAGTAGCCTCTGTAAAGTCTTTCAAAAGTTAGCGTGTTTTCTACGGACAGACAGACAGACGGACGGACGGACATCGCTAGATCGACTTAAAATCGATCGAGGATCATAAATATATATACTTTATGGGGTCCTAGACCAATATTTCGAGGTGTTACAAACGGAATGACAAACTTATATATACCCTCTATCACTAGAGTGGAGGGTATAAAAAAGGTTTTTTTACACAATATAAAATATTTCTAATCAAAAATTTTATTTTTTCACTTTAGAAAATTTACTATAACTTAAAAAGGGCATTGTGGAGGGAATTCATAGATTCGGCCAAGTCGAATTTAACTTTTCTACTTGTTTTTTTATAGAAGTGGCCAATAAAAAGGGTAAACAGAAAAAAAAACATTTTCCAATTAACTTGACCTAACTGCATAACCTTTTCTTTAATAAAACTATTCCATATGCTTAAAAATATAAAAAAAAAATGTAAAAAAAAAATCGGACGCAGGTTTAGTTTTACAAGGGGGAACTTTGTTCTTCTTGGTCTGAGTTTGCCAATTTTCGAACTGAATCATCCAATGGCCATAAGATATATTTGTGCCAAACTGTATGGATTTAGCTCTTTTGGAATTGGACTGCATCATGCCTTTAACAGACGGGCGGACATCGCTTAAATATCTTAGAATTACTCTTTATTCAAGGATAAATATGCCTTTTTTATTTTGACGATTTTTGCAAATGGGATGACGATTTTGACGATTTTTTTTATAAAAATCGTACATTTTTGACGATTCTGTACCCAACAATTCTGGGAACCCTGGGTGTAGGTATGTTTGTACGAACCATTGGGGGTCAATCTTACTTTTTTGTAGGAGCTGGTTTAATAAAATAAATTTATAAAAACAAAACTGTATGAGGGCCTCCTTAAGGATATATGATAATGTTAGAAGGTTGGTATGTTTTGAAAAAAATTTGGAACTAAAAAAATAATAATAAAGGTTCGATCATATACTTGACTCCTCTAGGGTACTTTAGAGAAGCCTGTTGGACGAGCAGGACAAATTGCCACTGACGAACAACCGCGGCTATGGTTGAGGTGTAGAGGGTGTCACTTAATGGCACTGAAATCACCCACAGGAGGAAATCAAAATTCTGGTATTTCGGAGCCATTGCTCCCTTCACGCTCAGCAATTTTAGCTTGGGTTTTATATAACCGAGCCCCCCAATCATGCAAGCCTGAGGTCTGACCTACTCTCCGAGAAATCGGCCGTAGGTCACCTCACCAAAATGGTGCAGAGTGGCGCTATCCCCTCTCCACTCTGAGATTGTCTCTGAGTCCATTGGGAGCATGAGACACAATGTTGTACTAGGTTGCCGACCTCCTCCCTTTTTAGAATTGGAAAAGAGCCTTCCACGTAAAGTCCGCACGACATTGTCCCAACTCAGGTCAGGTTACTCTTCTTAGTTCAACAGTGACCTGGCCAAAGTTTATTCGGACATCTAAGACGCCTGCCACTACCATTCACCTCTTCGAGTGCTCGCTCCAGCCCGCAGAACTGATCATTGTGGACCAACTTTATCGAGGCAGCTCGTTTTATCGACCTAGAAGGCTAAACTGGTTCGATGTCTCCGGTTCCCAATTTCCTTTTCCATCACTAACCAAAAAAAGAAATTAATCAATTTTTCTAAATTCCAGTGGACCCAAACCCATTACTGCCTGCCCATAGATCGGCTCTACGATTTTGATGAAATTTTGATATGTGCCTGGATGACCACGAAGTTTTTAGAAAAAATAAAAATAAAATTCCTCAGCTCCGACCTGAGATATGACATGCGTATTATGCCGTCTAAATATTTACTTTAATTTTTTGTTTGAGCTGAAAGGGGTCCAAAAGTTTCTTTTGGGTGTCAAAATAACTGCAATAAATTTTCGTGCACTTTTCCAATTAAGAAAAATCTTCGATTTTTGTCAGTGAGAAACAAAAGTTGAACAAAACAAAAAAAATCTTGTTAAATGTGTGATGCAATTTTATTTTCTAGCTGGAGTAAACTTAGTTTGTCCAGGATCGGCAAAGGTTTGCTTCCCTTCAATAAGTAAGAGGGCTATGAATAGCGATCTTACGTAGTAAACACAACGTATTTAGGAGGTCAATTAACAAGAGAAAAAGGTTTGAATGTAAGAAAATATTAACGAAGTAATCAAAAGACTTCGTAAATAAACTACGAACGAAATAAGCAAAAGATTTCGTTATAAATTACTAACGAAATAAACAAATGATTTCGTATACAAAATATTAACGAAGTAATCAAAAGACTTCGTGAATTAACTACGAACGAAGTAATCAAAAGACTTCGTAAATAAGCATAAGATTTCGTTATAAAATACAAACGAAATAAACAAAGGAATTCGTATATAAAATATTAACGAAGTAATCACAAGACTTCGTGAATGAACTACGAACGAAATAAGCAAAAGATTGCGTTATAAACTACGAAAGAAATACACAAAGGGTTTCGTAACTAAAATATTAACGCAGTAATCAAAAGACTTCGTAAATAAACTGCGAACGAAATAAGCAAAAGATTTCGTAAATAAAATAGTAACGAAGTAATCAAAAGACTTCGTGAATAAATTACGAACGAAATAAGCAAAAGATTTCGTTATAAACTACAAACGAAATAAACAAAGGATTTCGAACGAAATAAGCAAAACTACAAACTAAATAAACAAAGGATTTCGTATATAAAATATTAACGAAGTAATTAAAAGACTTCGTGAATAAACTACGAACGAATAAGCTTCGTGTCCAAACTACAAACGAAATAAACAAAGGATTTCGTATATAAACTGTTAACGAAGTAATCAAAAGACTTCGTAAATAAATTACGAACGAAATAAGCAAAAGATTTCGTGCCTTAACTACAAACTAAATAAACAAAGGATTTCGTATATAAAATATTAACGAAGTAATTAAAAGACTTCGTGAATAAACTACGAACGAAATAAGCTAAAGATTTCGTTATAAACTACAAACGATATAAACAAAGGATTTTGTATATAAAATATTTACGAAGTACTCAGAAGATTTCGTAAATGAACTACGAACGAAATAAGCAAAAGATTTCGTTATAAACTACGAACGAAATAAACAAAGGATTTCGTAAATAAAATATTAACGAAGTAATCAAAAGACTTCGTAAATAAACTACGAACGAAATAAGCAAAAGATTTCGTATTTAAAATAGTAACGGAGTAATCAAAAGACTTCGTGAATAAATTACGAACGAAATAAGCAAAATATTTCGTATATAAAATAGTAACGAAGTAATCAAAAGACTTCGTATATAAACTAAATAACGAAGTAATCAAAAGACTTCGTATATAAACTAAATACGAAATAAACGAGAGATTTCGTATATAAACGGGTTGGTTACGGTTCAGGTACTACTGGATAATTCAGGTTCGGAAAAATATTAACTGGAAATACGGGTTCGGGAAATATTAACAGAAAATACTGGATAAATCAGGTTCGGGAAATATTAACAAAAAGTATTGGAAAAGTCAGGTTTCGGGAAATATAAACGAGATATACTGGATAAATACGGTTCGGAAAATATTTACAGGAAATACGGTACAAACTAGTAACTACATACCAACTGCGACTTAGGTCGAAATTGCGAACAAGAATCTGGTCGGCTTACGGATATACTTCGTATATTCTACGAAGTATACACGAACCCCAACTGGTTTCTCGTTGATTTGTTTGATAAAAACTTGACATTGTATGTGATGAGTTTTATCAACTCAATAATGTCTGTTCGTTGAATTAATGATATTAGGTAAAGGGAAAAGTAGTTGAATCTACGGTATAGGGAAAAGTACTTTCTAATATTTGAAATCAAATATATTATGTGTAACGTCACGTAACAAATGTTCACATTTAGCCCAATATCTTCTCTTTTTTATGAAAAAAGAATTAGCCCGATAGCTTCCATCTGTCCCGCGCTAAATTTTTTTAAGTATCAACACTTTTTGGGGTATTTAAATACCCAGTAGGCAGGAATGGGTTAACACAACAACAACGATATCATTTTCCACGATTCGAATGAATCTAAAATCATGATAACCTATTACTGATCCTTGGAAGGAAAGTGTAAAAGTTAAAATGAAAATGATCAAAAGAGTGGCTTGGTTTTTTGAAAGTGTTGATATACTGGCATAAATACAAGAATTTTATTCTGAAATACAGGCTAAATCGGTTCTGAAAATTAAGCCCACCATTCTGCTCTACTAGGAAGTGATGCTTAACTTTGGATTAGAAATTTTAAGGAAACGAACAATTAATCCTAAAACATTTAAAAAAATAAAATGTAAAAACTTCATTTAAATTGCGACATTTTTAAACAAATTTAAAAATTAATTTCAAATAGATTTTTTAATGACTTACATGCATTTAAAATCACTAACCATCATTGTATTTTATATCAATTTAGTTTTTTAAAAACAAATTAAACTTCAAGGACATGCAGACATTTTCATGTACATTAAAGTATGTTTTGTCCACAAAACAGCAACAACAAAAAAAATATAAAATAAAATTTAACTGCGGGATGGCATCAAGTGGTATTAAAAAAAAAAAAAACAAAAAAAAAAAATATAAATGTTCATATAAAAATTGTAACAACCATGTACAAACATGCATTAAAATGGAAAACAACAACCATGCAGAGCCAAAAAAAATATAACAGCTAAATGACAACAATTTAAATGTGCAAAACTGTAACGACAAACGACAACAATGACAATGAAACCACCAACTACTCTACTAAAATAAATAAAAACAAAAAAAAAACAAAAAACATATGTATGCACAAAAAAAAACATTTTATGTTGCATAAAAAAGGGATAAAATGTTTAAAAAAATAATATAAAAAAGAAATCTCTGAAAAAAAAATTATGTATGATACAATACAGAACGACTTTTTTAGGAACTACAATATGAGATCGCTTTATATAAAAACTAGCAAGACCGCTGGTTATTAAAAACCGTGATAGTAAAAACCTGATACTTAAAGGATCATGATTTGAGTCCACATTTCTGGAATTCTTAAATGCGATCCAAAATTATGCATTTATAGCAGAATATGCAAAAAGATGCATTATTAGCAAAATATGCAAAAACATGCAAATTATTTTGAAAAAAATTTGATTTATTTCTCTTACCATACTAAATCCCTCCTGCTTATATCTTTCTATATAAGAGTTAATTTTGGAAATTTGATCTGCGGGTATCATAATTTTTTGAAGGTTTTGGTAAAACTAAAAAGAATTCCGGTTTTTTTTTTTTGTTCGAAAAATGTTCGCTCCTTGGGTGGCTCAACGAATCTAAAAACGCAGATTTTGAGCTGATTTTTCAGCAAAGGAAAAACGGCCGAATATATCGCAAAGCTGATTTCAGCAATCGATTCTACAGCAAAAAATAATACAATGGTCGTTTTTTGAACTCTTAAAATAATACCTAAAATCCCACCACAGGGAAAACTAAAGGTAAGGTTTTTTCTATTTTTTTAATTAATCAGCATGGAAATGTTAATCGAAAACGAGTGGTACGAGCCCAGAATATCATTCAAAAATATCACAAAAAATGCTCTCAATAATGCACAAAAATGAGCTTTTTATGAACTTTGACCTCAACTTTCTCAAAAACCTGACATTATGAAAAACATTTTTTTAATTTCAATTTTATTTATTGATCACAACCCAATACAAAGATGAATCGTATATTAAAGTACTGGATTTTAAAAGTAGGTATACAAATCTTATTAAAAAACTTTTCAATAATAACTTAACATTGGAAACCAGATTTGGAATCAGCATTGATAGGTTAATCGAAAAGGAGTGTCCAGACCGCTGACTTATCCAAACAATTTTAAAATGTCGGTTAGGGTTTTATAATTTTGTCATTATTAAAAAATAGGATTTTTTTTTTTAAATAAAATAGTATTTTTGAACCAACCAAATCAAAAGAGCTAGGCTCCTGAATTTTAACAGAAACATTATGGTCTTGGGCTGGTTAAGTTCGGAAATGGGCAACATCGGATCAGGGGGCAAAAAGTTCCCCATGAAGTAACTAAATCAACCTCTAAAAAAACGAAATTATTCATCGTTTTTTTTTTGTAATTTTGCCAACTAAATGGAACATTTTTATATCAAAAGAAGTTCATAGTCCTAAAGTTTGATTCAGGGGACAAAAAAATGTCATTTGTTTTAGTCCGCCCCAGTTTTGTGGGCGTGGATAGATAAAAATAGTTAAAAAAATTATAAAAAAAACATTTATCGCGAGGGGAAATTCGCCCCCCACCGACTTCAGCCGACCACCCCCTACCAAAAAAAAAAAAAACGACGCAGCCATTTTTGTTTTATTTTCATTTAGTAATGTGTTTGAGTAGTAGAGTAGTAGTAGTATCACAGAGTTGTATCTGATGGGTGTAAGTATTAGTGACAGCACACGGTGTAACTTTTGACGTTTCATACAAAACGTAAACAAACATCATAAATACATGCACAAAAGCTCACACGTACAGGCACACATATACTATTCAGCGATGATCATTCTGTATTAAAAACCATACCACCATATTGGAAAGTACGCAATTAGCAACAGTGTTTGCAAACTAGTCTGTACTGTGGTTTGAGGGCATAAAAGATTATGAACAATCGAATTTAACACTTTTACTTGTTTTTATACCCTCTAACCACAATATGGGGGTATACTCACATGGTCATTCCGTTTGTAACGCATTAAAATATCGGTCGGGGACCCCATAAAGTATATATATATTATTGACCTATGATCGATTATAAGTCGTTCTATGAATGTCCTTCCGTCCGTCCGTCTGTATAAAGCACGATTCAGTCCAAAATAAAAGAGCTAGACACCTGAAAATTGACAAGAATATGTCTAATGTTCATAGGCCGGTTAAGTTCGGAAATGGGCAAAATCGGGCACGGGGGCAAAAAGTTCCCCCTTAACAAACTAAAAAAACCTCTTAAAATACGCCATTTTAAAATTTTTGTTTGCCATTTTTGTTAAACAAATGAAGCCTTTTTGTGTCAGAAGGAGCTAAAACTCCTAAACTTAGACCCAGGGGGCTGGAAAATTTCGTTTTTTTTTCTGCCCGCCCCCTTTTGTGGGCGTGGATTTAAAAAAATCATTAAAATAATGAGAAAATAGTATTACTAAAATGCAAAAAGCATAATAAATAAATTAGTTAACATTTATCGTTAACATTTTTTTTAAATGTTTATTTAAGTTATGTTTATATTGAAAGAAAAATTGACCGCGCCTACTCATACGCTCACTTTTTTAATTTATCAAAAACCGGAAACGGCTGCACCGATTTAAGTTTTTTTTTTTTAATGTTCGCCATAATTATTACAGAAAGAAAAATTGTCAACCAACGTCCATTTTGTATACTTTCCAACTACAGTATGGGGGTATACTCAATTCGTCATTCCGTGTGTAACGCATCGAAATAGTGATATTTGACCCCATAAAACATATACAGTCAAACCCGGTTATAACGAACTCCGAGGGACCAGTTAAAATCGTTCGTTATAAGCGAAGTTCGCTATAAGCGGGTTATATTTTATATCAACCTAGTTTTATTTAAAAAAAAATAAAAAATTTCAAAATAGTAATGGGAGTTCGCAATAAAAAGGTACATGAAACTGTGCTCGTGGGACCATAATAAGTAGTTCGTTTTAGCCGAGGATTCGTTATAACCGAGTTCGTTATAAAAGAAGTATTTTGTGTGAAAATTGTTGCCAAAACGTCGGGACTTTAGAATTAGTTCGTTATAACCGAGAATTCGTTATAACCGAGTTCGTTATAACCGAGTTCGACTGTATATTATTGATAAGTGATAGATTCTAAGACATTCTAGTGATGTCCGTCTGTCCGTCCGTCAGTCTGTGGACGACACGATACAGTTTAAAATAAAAGAGCTACACACAAAGAACTGTAAAACAATTTGTCATAAAAGTTAGTCCAATGAAACCTTTTTATGAAGTTTTCATAAATAATATGAAAATTTTCATAAATGTAATGAAACGTTTTATAAATACTAAGAACATTTATGAAATATTTCATAAATATAATGAAAAAGTTTCATTGGACGAAATTTTATGATGAGTTTCAATATATTAATGAAGCTTTTTCTTTGTGTGTACCCTCCTGAAGTTTGGCACGAATAGGTCTTATGGGCATAGGCTGTCTATGTTTGGAGTTGGCAAAATCGGACCAGGGGAAAAAATTCCCCTTTGAAGAACTGAACCAAATTGTAAAAAAAAAATACATTTTTTACAATTTTTGTTATACTTGTGTTCAGCAAATGAAACATTTGGATGTCGGAAAAAAGGCAAAGTCCTGCATCTGGACCCAGGGGATTCGAAAATTCCATTTCTTCCCAATTTACAAGGTAATACGACCACGTAAATTTCTATGCATACTTTTGTCCATATATGTGAACTCGGTAAAAGTCGACTACTAACGACTGGACAGATTTGGCAAATTTTTTCATGTTAGTAAGAGTATGACTTTGAAAAAAATGTGTGCCGGAAAATTATGGAAAAACTTAATTTTTTTTTTTTTTTTGGGATTTTTTTATGAACTTAACACCATACAATGGTACCCAAAAAAACAACAGAAAAAGTTTAATTTTCTATAGTTCGCAAAAATCGAAAATTCTCGATAAAAAGTAATCTGGCATAAGGTTTTTACTAAAAAACTGATAGTTCATTAAATAACAGCTCCGCACGTTTATCCACTATATCGTCGCCGATTAACTCCTCGATTCGATTAAAGTTAGGGGTTTTGCGTAAAAACGAGCGCCACGGGTTAAAATTATCGGATTTTGCTCAAATAAAGCAAAGGGGCAAGGAAAAATTTTTTTTTTTTTTAATTTCTTGACATTAGGAAAAAAACCGTCATCTTTTGAAAATTTCAAATAGCGATACATATATCACTTAGACCGATTTTAGAAATTTAGGGATATTCGTGAAAATATGATGTGTAGCACGATACATTTTTAATTTTTATACCCTCCACTCTAGTGATACACTCAAAAAAAAAATATTGTAAAACTAGCAAAAAAAATGGTTAAAATTAGCAAAAAAAACTGTAGTTTTGGACGTTGCAAAAATTTTGGTAATATTAGCAAAACCATTTTGCTAATCAAAAAATTAGGAAAAAAATGGTAAAATTACAAGAATACCATTTTATTTTTGTAAAAAATCAACCTTGTAAAATTATCAAAAAATATGGTAAAATTACCAAAAAAAAATGGTAAAATTGAAATAGATAAAAAAAATTTGTAATTTGGTAAAAAAAACTGTTTTATTTAGTAATTTTTTTTCTCTGATTAGTAGTTGATTTAAAATTTGGTGAATATACTAAAAAAATTTTTGCCTGTTTTTGAGCACCACATTCTTTAAATGTAGTAATAGCAGCATATTACTTCAGTTGTTGGATGGTTTCTTCGGCTTGATGGTGGCAGCATCTTCTTTTGCCTTCTTCTCAGCAGCTGTAGTTGCAGTAACTGGACTTCCAACAACATCAAAATCCAAAATGATTTTTTTTTTTCACTTAAACACTTTAAACAAAAAATTTAAAGAACAACACTTCACTTTTTTTATTTTTTTTTGCGTCATTTTTTTAGCTTAAGTAGAACAAATGAGATTTGCGTAGTAGTCTACACAAGAAATTTCTTACATTTTCAGGTAAAATTTGTAAAAAATTAACAATTTTTTTTCGAATTTTTAATTTTTTTCACATGTATTTAAAAAAAAAATAAAAAAAAAAACTTTTGGATATTGAAGATTAGATATCTAACTATGTGTTAAAATTTTAAAAAAATAATTTTTCAAAATTATTAACTTTTTATTAACAATTTAGGTGGCAAATTTTAAAAAAATTTTATATAAAATTACCAAAAAATATGGTAAAATTAGCAAAAAATATGGTAAAAAATACTAAAAATTGTGTAGCCTATTTTTCAGCGCACATGCAGTTGATGGATGGCTACTTTGCTATGGTGTTGGCAGCATCATCAATCTGCAATGATTTTTTTCACACTAGAACACTTGAAACTATTTTTTTTTTTTTTAAACTAAGAAAAAATAAATAAAAAGTATTACCATTTCTTTAAGGAAAATACTAATATTTTTGCTAAAATTATAGTAAAATAAAAAAAAAAACTAGCAAGAAAATATAGTAAAAATACCAAAAAATTATTGTATTTTACCAATAGTAAATTGCCCAAAAAACTGTAAAAGTTAAATTTTTACAATTTTTTTTGCTAAAGTTTGGTTGAAGTAAATTACAACACCTTTTACTAATATTTTGACTAAGTTATTTTTTTGAGTGTAGAGGGTATATATAAGTTTGTCATTCCGTTTGTAACACCTCGAAATATTGGTCTAGGACCCCATAAAGTATATATATTCATGATCCTCGATCGATTTTAAGACGATCTAGCGATGTCCGTCCGTCCGTCCGTCCGTCTGTCTGTCTGTCTGTCTGTCTGTCTGTCTGTCTGTCTGTCTGTCTGTCTGTCTGTCTGTCTGTCTGTCTGTCTGTCTGTCTGTTGAAAACACGCTAACTTTTGAAAGACTTTACGGAGGCTCCTGAAATTTGGCATATATGTTGGGTATTTACCTGGTCAGGTTGGTATTGCAATCCAGCGAAATCGGTCCAGTGGTTCAAAAGTTATAAGCAAATGAGTGAATTTCGGCAAGGGTTTTTCTGGAATTTACGAGATAAAACACACGGTAACTTTCGAACGGCAATTCTGAGGGTGCTGAAGTATGGCATATATATTTTCCGTTCCTCTGGTCCGGTTCGTTTTAAATTTCAGCCAAATCGGTCTAGTGGTTCAAAAGTTATTAGCAAAACCGTAAATTTCAGATTCACCTCACCTTAAATTCACGTGTTGAAACCCCGTTAAACAGGTTTTAAAAACATTGGTAAGTCACAAAAATATTTTACAACGCATTTTTGTCACTCAAAAATATTTTTACACTAAAAGAAAAAAAAAATACACTCGAAAAAAATTTTACACTCAAAAAAAATTTTACACTCAAAAAAAATTTTACACTCAAAAAAAAATTTTGTAAATTATTTTTTTTTTTCAAAAATTAGTTAAAAAAAAAGTTTTTTTAAACAAAATAAAATATTTCTAATCAAAAATGTTATTTTTTCACTCTAGAAAATTTACTATAACTTAAAAGGGGCATTGTGGAGGGTATTCAAAGATTCGGCCAAGTCGAATTTAACGAATTTAAATTCCAACACTTTGGTTGCCCGTCGTCGCCACGGTTTAATTTAATCCGATTTTCTTTAAATTTGAACCGCATAATTTTAATGCCTAGTAGAATAAAAATTTGCCCGACACTAGAAAAATTCACAGGTTGAAGAAAAAATTTCACTATAGTGTTTCAATCTTGAATAAGATCATCGAAAACAAATCTTTAAACACTTTGGGTGGAAAATATTTTGAGTGAAAAGAATCAGTGACAAAAGAAAAATTTTATGAAAACAATTTAGAGTGAAAATAAAATAATAGTAAAAAAATATTTTGTGTGAAGAAAAAAATAGAGTGAAAAAAATTTTGAGTACATAAATTTCATTCTATACCGTTCCCTGCTCCATTTCATTTAGTTCAATCTAGGTTTAATTTTTTCCGTTCTTATGTTAGAGTTAAAGAAATAAAAAAATATGGTTTAAAAATCAAAAAAAGTACCATTTTACCCCACTTTTACCTATTGTTTATCCCCTTTTACCCAAGCAAATTTAAATTTCTGAATATTTCCTTCTCTTTGATAAGAAGGAGTATCCGACATGTAAGTTTTTGCGATTCTGGGGTCTTTAGCACAAAATTTATAAAAAAAATACCAAAAACCCCGTAGAATTGAAAATATCAAAAACTTTTTATTTGTAAAAAAAAATTTTGAAAGAAAATTCTGTGTATCTATATATATAATTTCCCTATTTGTGTGTTCCTCTTTTTTTGTCTATCCAGGGCTTTTTGAAGCCCACTGATGAGCTACAAAGCTGAAAATTGGCATGCTTATAGTAAAACACCTGGGGCAGATCCTAACGTAGCCGGATTTTCAATTTTTTGCCTGTGGGAGGAGAAATAAGCGGGAAAGTGGGCGTGGCAAAATGCAATTTTTTGACGTTTTTGCTTAATTTAAAGCCCCCAAATGACTTAGGAATCTGAAAATTTCCTAGAATATAGTCCTAACGATGCCGCATATCCCCAAGTAGTCGGATTTAAAATTTTCGCAATGTGGGCGGAGAATTGAGGGGAAAAGTGGAGTAGCAAAATTTAGATTTTTGTAACATTTTAACTTCTTTTAAAGCCCCCAAATGACTTAGGAAGCTGAAAATTTTCTAGAATATAGTCCTAACGATGGCGCATATCCCCAAGTAGTCAGATTTAAAATTTTCGCAATGTGGGCGGAGAATTGAGGGAAAAGTGGCGTGGCAAAATTGGGATTTTTTTAAATTTTAACATCTTTTGAAGCCCCCAAATGACTTAGGAAGCGGAAAATTGCATAGCATTTAGTTCTAACAATGAGGCATATCCTGAAGTAATCGGAATTAAATTTTTTAAACTGTGGAAGGAGAATTAAGAGAAAAATAGTGTGTGGCAAAATTGTGTTTTTTAATATTTAATTTGAAGACCCCCAATGATCTATGAAGATGAAAATTGGCATTTTTGCTTATTTTAAAGTCCTCTAATGACTTAGGAAGCTGAAAATTTTCTAGCATATAGTCCTATTGATAAAGCATATCCTGAAGTAGTAAAATTTTAAATTGTTGGACTGTGGGCGGAGAATTGAAAGGAAAATGAGGAGTGACAAAATTGAGATTTTTAACATTTTAACTTCTTTTGAAGTCCCTAAAGGAAGCGGAAAATGCACAGAATTGGCATGTATATAGAAGGTTTCATGTGGAAGATCAACACGAGCCTGGATTTTTGATATCCAGTGTATGGGTGGAGAATAAGAAAGGGCGTGGTAAATTTATTTGCATCTATTTTCTGAATATATATTTTATTTTTTTGTGTTTCTCTTATTTTTTGTGTATCCAGCGCCTTTTGAATCTCATTGGTGGACTTAAAAGCTTAAAATTGGCATGTATATAATAAAACACCAGGGACGGATTCTTACGAAGTCGGATGTTTTGCCTGTGGGCGCCGAATTACGAGAAAAAGGGGACTTGGCAAAATTATTTTTTTTTTTTAACATTTTAGAGTATTTTTAAGCTCCGCCCCAATGAATACGGAAGCTGAAAATCCCTAACATGTAGTCCTAACTATGAAGTATATTCTAAAGTAGTCCGATTTAATATTTTTGGAATGTAGATGGAGAGTTGAGAGGAAAAAGGGGCAAGGCAATATTGTGTTTTATTTTTTTTATTTGACTAACTTTAAAGCCCTAATTACCTACGCAGCCGAAAATTGCAAGCATATTGTCCTGACACTGGAACATATCCTTAAGTAGTCAGACTTAAAATTTTTGGACTGTGGACGGAGAATTGAGAGGGAAAAGGGGCGTGGATACGAGTATAGTACTAACGATGGAGCTTACCATAAAGTAGTCAGATTTAAAAATTTTGGAATACACCGAAAAAACAGTTTAATTGTGCCAGCCGAATTCAGAGCCATGGTTTAATTACAAGAACTGAAATTTTCGGCTGCGATTACCGAAATTTATTTGGACCAACAGAAGTTAAATTTTCAAAACAAATTTTGGTTATGGCAACCGAAAATTTCGGTTGTTGTTATTAAACTATGCAGTTGGCTCTAAATTCGGCTGGCACAACTAAACTGTTCTCTCTGTGTAGGAATGGGCGTGGAAAAATTATGTTTTTACATCTTACCTTATTTTGAAGACACCTTATGACCTTGAAAGATGAAAATTAGAATACATATGGTACGGACTATGGCAAAGATCAACTCTGACCTGGATATCCAGTGAAAGGGCGGATATACAAAAAAAATCCGTTGTGAATTTTGTTCAGTTTATATATATAATCTGTAACGTAGCCGAATTTTCGTCCTTTAAGACAGGGGGAGTGGCGGAAGACGGCGAAATTTAGTTTTTAAACATTTAAACTATTTCTGAAACCCCTAATGACTAAGGAAGCTGAAAATTGTAAAGAATAAAGTATAATAAAGTATTGACAATGGATCATATGCATATGAAGTCAAATTTAATATTTAAACTGTGTACAGAAAATTATAAGGAAAAATTTAAGTGAAAAAATTGTGTTTTTTAAAATTTTATCTAATTTTAAAACCCTTCATGATAAAAAGAAAGATAAAAATTGCCATGTATATAGGAGTGACCATGGGACAGATCCACATGATGGATTTTTGATATCCGGTTTAAGGACGGAGAGACGAAATGGGCGTGCTAAATTTAGTTCTAAAATTTTATCAATAAAACCTTTTATACTCATTAAATTTTTTTCCAGTTTGGGAAATACATATATTGATGTAACTCAATCTAGCACTATTAAATTTTTGAACTACAAACATAATTTTTTATAAAGTTTGGTAAAATATTAGAACTATTGAGAAAAGTGATTTGGTGTTCCGCCTGGCAGGGACAGGCTATTCGACTAGTTTGACTATATTTGAATTTTTAACCAAAATTTTTTATATTTTTTTTTTTTTTTTTTCAAAAACTTGAACTAAAAAGCGTTAAAAAATGTTTCAAACATAAAAGCAAAACTTATAAAACTCAAATCCCACTGTATGGTGTTAAGTATTAAAATATCAAATTCAGGCATAAAAGCATGATGCGTAAAAATGACAGTATATGCAACATAAAGTAAAAGTGTTAACTCGGTTAAAACAGCAAACAGCCAAACAAAAAAAAAAATAAAAAAAAACAATACCAAAAGAGAAATGAAAGAGTATTTTTTTTTGCATACAATTGTAAAAGCTTTTCTACCGAATCAAAAACCCCACCAACCCTGCTGCAAGCGCATTAATATATTATGTATAGTGAGTGTATTGTGAGTGCATTGTTCTTTAGGGCGAAAATATGCATAAAATAAGAATTACTACAATGTTTATTGTTGTACTTGTGATGAAACACACACTTATACAGTGATGTATATGTGGCATTCCATGTCAAATCGGACCCTTTAAAAAATTTTTTTTTTTTTTTTTATTTTTCCCAATTTGTTTACATTTTTTAGTACCCTTCGAAAACTCTTTCGTGCTAAATTTTCAGATTTTTTTGATGACCCGTTCAAAAGATATCGAATTTTTAAAAATTGGTAGTTTGTTCCTTTACTCAAACTTCTTTTACTCATAACTTCTTCAATAATGGTCCAAATTTAATTTTTTTTTTTTTCCAAATTTTTGTTTTTTTACGTACTTTTCAAAAAAAATCTTAAAAGCGCTCTAGTATGCGATTTTTAAGTTTTAAAATTAAAATCTAATTTTTGAAAATGTTTGTACTCTTCGATTTTTTTGAAATTTTTTTGTGTAAAACTTCTATCGATTCTACAAATTGTTTGCCCAGGAGGATCGTGGGATAAAGATTATTACTATTTTTTTAAATTTTTTGAAAAAAATTTATTGTAATTTTTCAATCTTAAAATCATTTCTACTGCTCCAATGGTGCGTCATAGAGGGGTCATTTATAAGACCGACCCCCATTAATTTTTACGTCTTAACATTTCTTTGGAACAAACTAATACACTATCTCCAATTTCTAAGGGGGCTCCCACACAAAACGACATTTTTTAAAATTTGCTCCAACCGCTCTAACTGCCCTAATAGTGCCCTTAGAGCCACAAAATGTATGACCGACCCACAAAATTTTTTTAGTCCAAACATTTTCTCTGAACGCACCACCCTCTATTTCTAATTTTTAAGCCGGTCCCCATACAATTATTTTTATTTTTTGTAAATTTGTTTTATTTAATCAGCTTCTACCGGTCCAATGGTGCGTCCGAGAGAATTATTTTAAATGAAACAATTATTTTAAATTAAACAAATTTGTGCGTTAGTTTTAATTATATTAAATTATTTATTTATTTAATTATTCATTTTAAATTAAACATTTCATCTGAATTCACTTTAAGAACTGACTTTAATTTTGTCAAGAATAACTCTTTTATACTGCTTAAAAATACGGGTTAAACTGGTTTAAGATAATGTAAGAATAATCGATAATTAATAATAATAAAAAGTACTAATAAATAATATGAAAATAAGTAATAATGATAATTAGAATGATAAATACAAATGAGTGATAACTTAAATATTAAAAGTAACGTTAAATAAAAATAATCACATAAGTAATAAGAAATAATATGAGTATAATAATGTGAGAGAAGATTGGGGAGAGAGGAGAGGAACTAACATATACAGTGACGAGCAAAAGTGTAACAGGGTACACAAAGTTTTTAAATAGTCGCATATATATTTTTCATTATTAACTAAAACTATTAAGTGTGTTTGCAAAAAAGTTTTGTTTTTTATTATTAAATACAAAAAAAAATACAAATTAATTCTAGTGTAATAAAAAAAAAACATATAACTCATTTTGTAAAATAAGAGAAGTGTTACACTTTTGCACTCTCTTTTTTTTCACTAGTTTCCTTCCATTATCAGCGTCTGTTTAGTATTTTGTCCAATAACCCTTGGCTTTTTTGAGTGCTTCTACACGGTGGGGCATACTATCACAAAAGCGTGATACCATATCATTGGGAATTGCCGACCAAATCTCTTGAACTCTCTCCCAAAGGTCGTGGACGCCACTTGGAGCTTCTGGGAACTTGGCGAGCTGAGACTTTATATGACTCCAAAAATTTTCTATCGGATTCATATCCGGTGACTGCGCTGGCCTCTTCATAGTGTCAAATTCTTGACTTTTGAGCCAATTTTTGACGATTTTAGCCGAGTGTTTCGGGTCATTGTCATGCTGAAACACGACGTTTTTAGCAGCAAGACCCGTTTTTTCTATTGCAGCCGGTAAATTTTGTTGTAAAATTGAGAGGTATTGTTCTTTTTTCATAATGCCATCAATTTTAACCAGTGGGCCCACTCCATTTTTTGTTATACAGCCCCAAACCATTATGGAGCCACCACCGTGTTTCATGGTTTGAGTTACTCCATAAGAGGCACTACTGTTTGGGTCTTTGGACCAGTACCAAGCTCGACCATCTGACTCAAAACGTTTAATTTTAGTCTCATCAGACCATATAACCTAAAAAAATTAAACATTTCATTCATATTACCTGAACTTTATGACTTAAAAAATATATGGCGTAAAACTTACTTTGCTCCAGTCGGCCTCAGTCCAGTTTTGGTATACTTGAGCGAACTCTTTACGAAGCTTGATATCTTTTTTGGACAAAAAAGGTTTCTTTTTCTTAACTGCAGCCTTTGCACCCATTCTTTTGAGACTGCGACGAGCTGTCCACTCGCTAGCGTCAATATTAAGCGTTTTTAGAGCCGCAGCTGGTGTAATTGCATTGTCGCTTATTACCAAATTTGCAAGATGACGACCAGTTCGGTCATCAATCTTTCTGGGACGTCCAAGAAGAGTCTTTGATGATGTGCTATTTAGTTTCTTTTTTATTCTTTGGACCTTCATGTGGCTTACTTTTAGCTTTTTCGCTATTTCGCGTAACGATTCATTTTTTTCCAACAATTTTTTAATTTCACTTACTTTAGCAGCTTCCATTTACGATGAACACGTGTTAAATAATGAAATTTTGTAAAAATAACGGTAAATTTAAATTTTACTTAATGTTTAATTTTATTGTTTTGAGATTTAAGCGAGCTAAGAAGAGAGTGCAAAAGTGTAACACTTCTCTTATTTTACAAAATGAGTTATATGTTTTTTTCTTATTACACTAGAATTAATTTGTATATTTTTTTGTATTTAATAATAAAAAACAAAACTTTTTTGCAAACACACTTTATAGTTTTAGTTAATAATGAAAAAAATATATGGGACTATTTCAAAACTTTGTGCGCCCTGTTACACTTTTGCTCGTCACTGTATATATACAATAAATAACTATAGGGGTCATTAGTGAGACCGACCCCCATTTATTTTTACCCTACATAATTTTTTTAAAACATACCTACACCCTATCTCCACTCTATCGATAGAAGTTTTACACAAAAAAATTTCAAAAAAATCGAAGAGTACAAACATTTACAAAAATGAGATTTAAATTTTAAAACTTAAAAATCGCATACTGGAGCACTTTTAAGAATTTTTTGGGATTTTTTTTTTTTTAAGTACGTAAAAAAACAAAAATTTTGAAGAAAAAAAATTTTAAATTTGGACCATTATTGAAGAAGTTATGAATAAAAGAAGTTTGAGTAAAGGAACAAACTACCAATTTTTGAAAATTCGATATCTTTTGAACGGGTCATCAAACAAATCTGAAAATTTACCACGAAAGAGTTTTCGAAGGGTACTAAAAACAGTAAACAAATTGGGAAAATCTAAAAAAATTTTTTTCAAAGTGTCCGATTTGACATGGAATGCCCCATATATATAAATACACATAAACAGTGAAAAAAATATTTTAACTCAAAAAAATATTTTTATTCTGCATATTCCGAACCGATTTTTACAAAACTTGCATCTAAAGTAGCTTTTTCCAATCTAACTCTTGAAATTGGAAAGAATGAGTATTTTTCTGCCAACCCAGATTTTGGTATATAAAAAAATTAAAATTCAAATTCTGATTAATATTTATTAAAAATAAATTGGTGTTTTATTTTATCATTAAAATATTATATTTTGAGTAGGGATATTTTAGCTCGAGGTCATTGTTCTTTTCTAATTATAACCATGATATTCTCATAGAATAATACTGTGCGACAGGGAAAATATACTTCTGATGAGACATAGTATATATTGTTGGTTTTTCCGAGTAGATCACAAAAATGACCATTCAACTTGCCAGACACCCTAAAATTTTAAAGTTATGTTATTGACAAAAAATAAAAGTTTTTTATGGACTTTTCTTACTATACCTCGTGTAATTAAGAAACATCTCAACCGATTTTAAATTTGTTAACTGTTTTGGATAAAAGAAGGATAGCTCTTTCCATGTGTATGAATTGGTCTACACATATGAAGCATTCCACACCAAATGTCTATCGAAAAAAAACATGTGTACCGTAAATTTTGGAATAAGTTGTATGGATAGCCCTACAATAAACTAAGAAAATTGTGTTTTTGGGTTTTCAATTTTTAAAAAACGTGGTCAAATATTAAAAAAAAAAGTTGAAATTTATGTCGAGTTGCCTTGTTTAACTATTTCCCAGCAAAAACTTGGTAATGACACATCATTACCATTCTAATTACTTAGTAATGACAGAAAATTACCTTTAGCATTATTTTGAAATGTAAAATAAGGACTTATTAATAATGACTAACATAAGTCATTATAATAAAATAAACAAATTTCAGAACTAGATTTTCACTTTTTGACTCACTGTACATTATTTTGAATAAAAACAAAATAAAATTAAATATTTTTTTATTTTTTAAAATTTTTTTTAAAATATTTATTTCATTACCTATAAGTATATATGTAATTAGTTATTAATATTGGTTTGATAATCATTACATTTGGCACATTTGCTTGTAAATGTAATGGGAAAGGTAATTCGAATCAGAAGTAGTTATAACTTTTGAATTTCCTATTACACATTTCATTACTTGGTAATGCAAGTTTTTGCTGGGTTATCAAATTAAAACGGAATGCACCACAATGCATTCTTGTATAGTTTTGTGTGGGCTATCGATTAAAATTTTTGTTTTTTGGAAAATTTTCAGAACCCGTTCTGAAATTTTACATTTTTAAAAAAGTAAATTTATCAAAAATCCGGCCACTTTTGTTTTTTTTTTAGATTAAATGTTTGTCTATCCACACAAAAAAATTTAGACATGTGTTTTTCGTTTTTTTTTTCGAGAAAATCGCATTTGAATATTAAATTTCATATCAATTTTGTAATTTGTTGGTATTTTCTTGTTTCAATGAGTATTAAATATTTGCATAAATATTACTCATACGCTATGTTGAAACAAGAAAATACAAGTAAATTACTAAATTGTTATGAAATTAATATCGATTTTCTCGAAAAAAAAACGAAAAACACATGTCTGAATTTTTTTGTGTGGAACGGGTTCTGATAATTTTCCAAAAAAAAATTTAAATCGATAACCTATACAAAACTATACAAGAATGTAATTTTTTGAGATTGTGGTACATTCCGCTTTAATTTAATAAATATTAAAACAAGGCAACTCGACACAATATTGACAATTTTTCCAATATTTTACCACGCTCCTAATCCCAGTTTTTGAAAAATTGAAAAACCACAAAAAGCAATTTTCTTAGTTTTTATAGGGCTATTTCAACAACCTATTCAGACATTCACGGGACACATTTTTTTCTGTAGTGGGACATATGATGTGGAATGCCTCATATAAGAAAGATATCTACTGATTTTTTCAATAAAACTAAATTTTTTTTGTTATTTTTTGAAAATTGTTTGAGCTTATCGATTTTTTTCTGCTATACATAGTTCGTTCAACAGCCTTTATATTTATGAGAAAATTTAATTCTGAATACGATGAGGATTATCCTGAAAAAATCGGATAACAATTGATTTTAGATTTTGCTGGAAATTTATGTTCGGATTACCCCGGCAAAAAAAAATAAATTCACAATAAGAGGTCATGTATAAAATTTTGTAAGGTTTTTAACGCACTGAATTTGTCTCCGACCTTAATGCGAACCAGCAATTTCAAAGTAAAATACAGATCTAAGGGGCCAAAAACCATTCAAATTTTAATAAAATTTTGTTTCTGTTTTGCAAAAAAAATTTATACGAATGGCGATTTCATGCAAAATCTTAATTTTCTTTTTTAGAAAAATTATCAAAACTCTGTTAATTGTTATCCGATTTTTTCAGGATAAAACTCATTGTATTCAGAATTAAATTTTCTTTAAGAATTCGCTTATAATTCGCTTATATAAAGGTTGTTGAACGAACTATATTATACAAAGAATATTGATAAAGATAATCACCACATTTAAAAAACAACGAATATAGTTAAAAAAATGTTTTTGCATTTTTTAACTTTTCTGCAATAAAATAGTATATTTCTAAAAATATTGCCTAAAAGCAAATAAAGTAAGGCTTCATATGAGCCAAGATTTGTGATATTCGGATTATTGGTTAAAAAAAATAGAGCACTATAAAAGTACATTTTAAAAAAAAACCTTGTAAAGTTACCAAAAAATCTCGTGATTTTACGAGGCTATTCTCGTAAAATAGCAGGTAGATAAAATTCTCGTAAAATAACGAGGATTTCCCCGAAATTTTGAATGCGCGAAAAATTGGTAAAATAACCAATTTTATTGGTAAAAATATTGTTTTAAAACCGGAAAAAAAATGGTAAACTTACAAGAAACAAGTAAGAGTGTTAAATTCGGCTGTGCCGAATCTTTTATACCCTCCAACATGCAAAAAAAATCCAGGGTCGTTTTCTTTTTTTTTGGGGGGGGAGGTCGGCAGTAGTCTTCGGGGGGACAAATTTTCCCTCGAAATATATGTTTAAAAATTCATTCTTATGCTTTTCGCACTAAATAAATACAAGTTTATCATTATTTTACAACTTTTTTTTAATCCACGCCAACAAAAGGGGGGCGGGCCGAAAAAAACAATATTTTCTAATCTCCCGGGTCCAAATGCAAAACTTTAAGCTTCTTGAAGCATAAAAATGTTGCATTTGTTAAACAAAATCATGTAAAAATATTGTGTTTTTTAGAGGCTGGTTTAGTTCCTCTAGGGGGAACTTTTTTCTCCCTGGTCCAATTTTGACCATCTCCGAACTTAACCAGCCTATGAATATAAGACATATTTCTGCCAAACTTCAGGAGTCTAGCACTTTTATTTTGGACTGTATGGTGTCTTCCACAGACGGACGGACAGACGGACGGACGGACGGACGGACAGACGGACATCGCTAGAATGTCTTAGAATCGATCACTGATCAATAATATATATACTTTATGGGGTCATAGACCGATATTTCGATGCGTTACACACGGAATGACAAAGTGAGTACATACTGTAGTTGGAGGGTATAAATATGTAAATATGTTTAAAAATTGGTAAATTTACAAACCAAAATGGTAAATTTACAAAAAGAAAATATTTTTTGTTAAACAACATAAATCCTCGTAAAAAAAATCCTGTTTGTAAAAAATTTTTTTTTTTTTTTGTAAATTAACTAGAATCCTCGTAATAAAGTTTTCAAAATTTTGCCAACTTTTTTTTAAAAATATTTTTCAATAAAAAAAAATGTTTTTTTTTGTTTAACAACATAAATCCTCGTATAACATAATTTTTGTAAAATAACAGTTTTTTTGTAATTTAACTTGAATCCTCGTAATAAAAACTTTGTTGTAAAAATACAGTTTTTTTGTAAAATAACCTTTCAAAATGGTAGAATACAATTACGAAAATAAACTTGTAAAATTACCAATAAAACTGTAGTTCTCGTTTGAGCAAAGAACAAGATTTTTTGTTAAAAAAAAGGAAAATTGTTAAATATTGGTAAAACGGGATTACAAGGGATTTTACCAGGCGTTTTCCCAATAAGCTAAACTGCTGGAATTCAAGTGTAATTCAAGCGTAATTCCAGTCACATTTTCAATTTTCAAGCCTTGAATTCAACTTGAATTATACTGTAATTCAATAGCATATACCAGCAAAACGGATACGTGAATTCAAGTCGAACAGAACAGTGTAAAAACACTTGAATTCAAGCCCTAAAAGCAAGCGTAATTCCAGTCAAGCCTAAAAATATGGTTGGAAAATCACTTGAATACGGCTTGAATTCGGCTTGAATTATAGTTGAATTTAAGCCCAATTCCAGTGCAATTCAAGTCTATTTCCAGTTCATTTCTATAAAACCAGCATCATTGTTAAATATTAAAAAAAAACACCCCGCCTTTTTGCACTGCTATTTATTATTTATTTATTCGCACAAAATACATAGAAATGGATAAAAATTTGAATAAAATAAAATATAAAATAATAATTTTACATAAACTTCAGATAAAATCTTGCTGATGAAAATCGGCTTACCATCCAAGAATTCTATTCGCACATACGGAGTTCTTAACCCGTTTTTATCTCCTGAAGCAAATTGATGTTTTTCTTCTAACTCTAGATATTTGTCGTGGAAAACTACGAAAAAAAAATAGATAAATAATTAGAAAATTGGCCACTAACCATGTAAACATATTCCTTACCTTTGTAAAGAGATTATTTCTGTTTTTATCCTTTATTGTCATGAGAGAGATTCTGCTTCAAACTTTTTGTTGAATTTTTTTTTTAATTTATTTTCTTTGTTTTGAAATTTGATATGCCCGAGTAAAAATTTTTATATGATGCAATACATAATGATATATAACATAATATATATTTATACGCAATTTAATCCGAATAATGGTGGATGTTTTTGCATTATAAAAGATCAACTTGTATAAAATATGATTCGATTTCATCCGAGTTTTGACCAGACATTGCCATATTTCATTGGATCCAATTAGATCTAATTGCATAAAAACATAAAAAAATCTTGGTGTGTTTTGGTTTGGGTGAGTTACACCACAGGTCAACGATACATTCACCAAACATATAATTTTCTAAAAAAAAAATGTTTGGGTACGCTTCGAACCAGATAGGTGATATACATAACCCTAACAAGGAAATGTTTAGGAACATTTTAAAAGTTTCTTATGCTTTGCTTAAAAAACTTAGAACATTTTTGGTTAATTGGAAACATTTAATTGGAACATTTATATATGGAACAGAATAAGCTATATATAATTTTATATTAAATTATACTGAAAAACAAATTTTGTATTGGCCCTAATATTATTTCATATATTTATATCAACCGTATACCTTTTAATCCGAATCATGATTAAATTATATATTACAACATATGACTGCATTTAAAAAAAAATAGAAAATACCTCACGGGATATATAATCATATATGATTTATTATGTTTGTATCAAGTTATATATTGTTATATATGTTTATTTTTACTCGGGTGACAATTTTTTCTTATACAATTCAAAAAAGGTTTGACTTGATTTGTACTTGAAAAAATGGCTTAAAAACAGCTTGAATTCAAATAAAATTTCAAGCACTTTAATTTTAAATTTTTGGAGCTTATTGGGTTACCAGTTTTTTTTTTTTTGAGTGTAATGTATTTATTCTCATTTTTATGTAAAAAACGTCGAACTTTGACCCGCGATAATACCACAACTAGACCGAATTTTAGAAAACGGAATGAATTGCATATCGTCACCTAACATGCAAAAGGTCCAAACTAACATTTTATTAATTTTACAGGAAAAGCAAAAAACAGTATTGAATAATAGTTTAAATTTGTTAGGTTAGGTTAGGGGTGGCGGAGCTCAAAATTTTAAACTCCTCGCATAGACCGGCTTGTCCATAGCAATACTACATGTTCCTTCAGCGACGAGGATAAAACGCGTTAGTTCATGTTGCAAACAATTTAACGCGCATAAGGTCCATAACTGCGATTTCTTCCAGATTCTCGAGTTCTGCTTTGCCTAAAATTAGTTTGCGATGCCTGGCCAATGCGGGGCATTTTCACAGGATATGTTCAACTGTTTCATCCGCATTCGGTTCATCACATCTTCTACAATTGGAATCAGAGATGAGTCCAATTGTTCTTGCAAAAGCAATTAGGCAGTGTCCCGTGACCACTCCCATGAGTAAACGACATTCTCTTCTGTTAAGAGAAAGTAGGTAAGGAGCTCTTTTAAGGTCGTAACGCGGCCAGATTATTCTGGTAATTCTGCTTGTACTTAACTCTCGCCATTTCTCAATCTGAATAAATTTGTTAATAACTTGTTGTTTTTTAATGAATTTGCCTTAAATTTTATGAGGACGTTATTTTAATTAATTTTAATTTAATTAAAATCAAAATAAATTAAAAAATACTAAAAAAGATTTTTGTTTAGTTACGTCAATTGGCGATTGCCCAAATCACGTGTTTTTTTTTAATTTTGGCTATAAAATCGCTAATATTTATTATGCAGCCCTAATTTTTTGTGGAGACGTGTATGTTGATGAAATAATCCACAACCCTTTTGCATTTTAGGTGACGATATATGACATAAGAGTAGGCTTTCTATGCGCCAACGTTCATTAAATCTGATGACACTATTTCAAAATTGACTAAAATCGGCTGTAATTTTTTTCAAATTGCCCGAATGAATTGACGATCGTTTCGGCGATTTTTTAATTTCATATCATCAGAATTTTTTAGAAAATTATTAAATAGTAACTGTTTAACGGTTTTTGGCAATTTTGAGGATAGGGAGCTAGGAATTTTTTTACAAAGCCTAATAAAAGGACCACCCTAGTGTGAAATGGATTTTTTATTTAATCTCGGTGTGCATATTGTATGTGGGTATTTACTACAACAATAAAAAAAACAAGCACTTTATGGAGGAGTTCATTATATGTTGTAAGTGGAAATTTTTATTGTTTTGTGTTTTTTTTTTTTTTTTGTTTGTCTTTTTGTAGTTTTTTTATTAATTTTTATACCCTCCACTCTAGTGAAAGAGGGTATATATAAGTTTGTCATTCCATTTGTAACACCTCGAAATATTGGTCAAGGACCCAGTAAAGTATATATGGGCAAGAATATTTTATTGTTACTATCTGATTTTTTTTTTTTTTTATGGCACATTATAATTATTTTGTACAATTGTAAAATGGTACCTAAACATGCGAAATCTGTTATAGGAACTCACATTCATCAATGCGCTCGAAAGTTATGGCGGTTTGAAGTTGGACGATTTTAAAAAAAATCGTAATAATCCAGTTTTTGATCGATTTTAAAAAATTTGGCAAATATTTATAGATCATACTTAGAGCTATAAATATAGCTCAAAATCTATGTTCTATGTCTGTTATTTGGCGAGATACACTGAAAAATATATATTTTTAAATATTTTTGCCACCTTTTTTAAGAGCAGCCAAGAACTGATTACATAATTTTTTTTTTTTTTTAAATATAGCTAAAAAGAAGAGAAAATTTCCAATATTATGCAAAAGAAATCATTCAAATTCAACCGTTCAAAAGTTACAACGGTTTAAAAATGGTTTACCATGTCATATTATTACATTTTTAGTACAAATTATAAAGAAAACGCATTTTTTTTCCTTTTAAGAGTAAATACGCCAATTTTCCCAAACTTAAAGTTAATTATTGATTTTAAAGGCTAAATTTAGATGGGGCAGAGTTGTTTTAATAAATCAAAAGCAAAAAATTATAGAAAAATAAAAAAGATATTAAATCTTTGAGGATGCTTTTTAAGGTTAGGAAAAATTTTGTTTTATCTGTAATTTTTAGGTATTTCAAAATTTTTTAACGCCCATCCGATTTTGCAATAAGGCATTGAAAAAGCGCCTTGGATGTGCCGTCGCAAAATGTCTGGAAATAAAAGTGCAGATATTTCCGCTTACAATGACTTTTATGACAATGCTATGCATGAAATCAATTGTTTGCATCGCCGCATTACTTCCCAGTCACTTAACATTAAATTTTAGCTTTGTTTGCTAATGCAAAATGCCAAAACAAAATTTGCGAATTTTGTAAATTTTTAAAATGTCCCCTAACATTTTTGCAATTCTAAATCTTAAGATGCCCACTTGATTCGGACGTGCTAATAATAAAAAAACTTTAACCCCAAAAAGCGCTGGCTAATTTGAAATAAAATTGCGAATGTGCCCGTCAAAAAAACAGCTGTTTTCAAAAAAAGTTCTCTTATTCTCTCAATTTTTGAGGAGACGGTACAACGCCCCTAGCAGGGACGTGCCGTGAGGTTTTCATCAGGGTGTTCACCATTAATATAAAATTAACATAACAAGGCACAACTCAATTTTTGGAAGAAAAGTATCACGTTTTGTCATAAAAATATTTTAAACACAAAACTAACACAATTCCTTAATTTATTGATTTTTTTCCGCAAAATTAAAAATTTTTAGAACTTGTTCTGAAATGACTTTCGGTGCACAGTTACAAAAAGTAAGCTTATACCCACCCTTATGCTTATGGTTTAAAAAAAATATTTTTAAGAACATGCACATTAGGGTGTCCCAAAAAAAAAAAGTTGTCCGGGCTCAAGCATAATTTGAAAGCTTATAGGGTAAAGTATTTCTGAGATTTTTTTCAGATTTTTCGGAAAAGGTTATAAGGTCGCGCAAATCGATTTTTTGCTGAAAATAGGCTTTGCCGACCGTTTTATTAACTTTCTTTATAAAATCGTTAATAGCCACGAGTTTCTTCACTACTGAGCTAATATTTTTAAAAAAAAATGTCCAAACTTTATTTTTGTGTGCATAAACTATAAGTTTTGGCAACTCTTTTGCTCATTTGGGTACCCTACATTAGATTTTTTCGTAAATTTTGAAAATAACGCTTTGTAACTTTTAAAATTTCTATGAAAGTCAAAAAAAGTAATAATGCAGTTTGAAAGATAAATTAATTCTCTATAATTAAGCAACAATAATTTTTGAATTCGCTCTTACCGTTCCAAAGTAATACCATTTTAAAGCTTTCAACCCATTGTATAAAACTAATAATAAAATAAAATATTGAATTTAAAAAAGATATTCTCTTCCACTATTTAATATCTTAGGGTAAAAACTTGTAAATAGGCTATATATGATGGGTCTAAAAGCTGAATACCGGGACTATGAGATGCAGCTTTCAGAAATAACAAACAAAAGTGTTAAATTCGGTTGTGCAGAATATTTTATGCCCTGCAATATGTAAAAAAAAATAAAAAAATATGTATAAAAATTTTTTTTGACAAGGCCGTCGTGGTCGTCCCAAGCGGCGGCCTTAAGGGGAGACCTTTCCCCTCGCGATAAATATTACCAATACATTCATTGTGCTTTTTCCACTGAAGTAATCAAATTTTTATCATTATTTGAATAAATCCGAGCCCACAAAATGGGGCGAGCCGAAAAAAAGCATTTTCTTATTTCCTAGGCGCAGATACATGACTTTATTCATCTTCTTTTACAAAAAAGTTTTATTTTTTTAACAAAAATACAAATTATAATGTAAAAAATACGTTATTTGTTGATTCTTCAAGGGGCAACTTTTTTCCCCCTTGACCGATTTTTCCCATTTGTGAAGATAACCTTCCTATGACCATAAGCCATATTCGTGCCTAACATCAGTAGTCTATCTCTTTTATTTTTGACTCCATCGTGTCTTATACAGCCGGACGGACGGACATTTTGACCTACTGCCCTAAATTACCACCAAACGTGACTTGATAGGGAGTTGCTTAAAGCAGTTTTGTGTTCAGCATCAAAAAATCTTAAGGATCCACCTTCTCACATTTCTGTTACTGACCAAAACTCGAATTTTTCAGGTCTTTATAAGAAGTTTATTATTTTACTATTAGTTTTGTACAATGGATAGAAATCTTTAAAATGGTATTACTCTGGAACGGTAAGAGCAAATTCAAAAATTATTGTTGCTAAATTATAGAGAATTAATTTATCTTTCAAACTGCATTATTACTTTTTTTGACTTTCATAGAAATTTTAAAAGTTACAAAGCGTTATTTTCAAAATTTATGAAAAATTTATGAAAAAATCTAATGTAGGGTACCCAAATGAGCAAAAGAGTTGCCAAAACTTATAGTTTATGCACACAAAAATAAAGTTTGGACATTTTTCTTTAAAAATATTACCTCAGTAGTGAAGAAACTCGTGGCTATTGACGATTTTATAAAGAAAGTTAATAAAACGGTCGGCAAAGCCGATTTTCAGCAAAAAATCGATTTGCGCGACCTTAAAAACTTTTCCGAAAAATCTGAAAAAAATCTCAAAAATGCTTTACCCTATAAGCTTTCAAATTATGCTTGAGCACCCAAGAAAATCGAATAAAGGTTTTATTTTGGGACGCCCTAATGCACATATCCAGGGCTATATCTTGTAGGCCCAACAAGAAAAAAAAATCTTATTGGAGATTTGGAATTAAAAGATGACGGTCAATAAGGATCACAGTTGAGTTATTTTAATTTAAAAATGCGATTTATAATCACGACGTTAATTTGTCTATAAAATTAAGTCCTATTTTGACACCAATGTAAAAATACGTAATAGTGGTATGAAAAAAGTATTAAATTTGGGGTTTTGCATTTTCAAACGAGATTTTCTGAAAAACGATACGCGACAGAAACAATTGGAAGTCTGATTTTAAATCAGAAATTCAAAATAAATATAGTTTATGTATTGCATTTGCTGGAAAAGTGAATTTTTCTGAATATGTAGGGTTGTGTGATTTAATGGAAAGTACACTAGTTGACACACTTAAATAATTGTGTAATTAACTTTATTAGTTTACTTAAAAAATTAACCAGTAAATTTGTTTTTAAATAAAAATATTTGTATCTTTAAGAATTCCTACATCTGTATTTAAAAAAATTGTTTTAAAACGAATTTTGCGTTACAATTAATGTTGGCGAAAAATAATTTCTTTTGCCAAAAATAAATGGTAAAACGCAATGCACCCTATTTTATTTAATTGAAAATATTAACAATCGCCGAAATATTTTCTTCCTCACATCATCACAATAAAATTAACGTGCATCAAACAAACCTTCATGTTTTTAAATATTTAAAACAAAAAAAAAAAAAAAAAATTTTGTTGTTTAAAACCAAAAAACATTAAAAAGGTGTATTTTTTAGACAACCATTTGGCAACCTTGTATGTAAAATTTAAATGATATCTGTAATGGCAATCATAGATAAAAACCCAAAGTATTATATGGCTTTTAAATTAAAGCAATAGCTCTTTCCAATAAAAAGATATCACCTCTTAAAGTTACGTGTGCTACTTAATTTGCCGTACAAAAATGCCTTTAAAAATTTATATTTTGTTTGTAGTAGTTGTTGTAATTTAACACTAGTTGAGTGTGCGCAACAAAGCTAAGAACAACTTCGTTTGTTCTTTAAATTTTGTCGCACATTCACTTAACTGTTGGAAACAATTGCATTCATGCTTACAAAATTCGGCATAAATTTTTTATGAAACGACGGAAAATAAAAAATGATATACCAACTGTAAGTGTACATTTTCTGGTATGAGAACATGTCGAATTATATGTGCGAAAATATTTTTGAACCTTTGAAAAAAACTATAAAATTATAAAACTGACTTATTTGAAGGAAAAATGCTAGGTGTTCAGAGAACACCTCAGCACATTAGACGGAACGTCACTGGCCCCTAGCTAGGGCACATTAAGTTGTTCTTCCATAAGTTGGAGGTAATTACAGCAGCTTTCGACTACTTTGATCAGAATTCAATTATGTTAATGCGTACACATTTCATGACCAAACAACCACAAAAATTATAAAAAAAAGCTCAAATTTGGTTTCAATTTTGTACACCCTATTATTTTTTGATTAAATGATATTCTGTCAGGTCTATTAATGTCAGATTTACCTCTAAGGTATCCTATGCTGCCTGATGTCTTAATTAAAAAACAAAGGACGCAAAATAAAAAAGAATGAAAAAATCATTGGTTAGTTTCAAGCCGTTTTTACCCAATTTTTAGACTTTAAATGGCTACAAATTTTGCAGAAAAGAACTTTTGGGCAAAAACAAAAATTTGGGACTAGTTTTTTATATTATTGATCTTTCTGTATTCACAGATTCATGTTAGTGTGTGGGCAAAAGAAATAATTGACAGCTACTCTTGACTCAGGTATCAAGAGGTGCAACAGAAAAATATTCTTGCCCATATATTTTATTTTCTACCATATATGAGGCATTCCACACCAATTGTCCCGCTACAGAAAAACATGAGTCCCGTAAATTTCTGAATAGGTTGTTTGGATAGCCCTATATGGAACTAGGAACATTTTATTATTCAAATGCCATTTCTCGAAAAAAAACGAAGAACGTGTTTCTGAATTTTTTTGTGTGGATGGACAAACATCTAAACTTAAAAAAAAATTAAAAAAAAAGTGGACGGATTTTTTGATAAATTGACTTTTTTAAAAATGGAAAATTTCAGAACAGGTTCTGAAAATTTTCCAAAAAAAAAAAATTTAATCGATAGCCCATACAAAACTATATAAGAATGTAAATTTTTGAGATTGTGGTGCATTCCGTTTTAATGTGATAAATATTTAATCAAGGCAACTCGCCACAAATTTGACTATTTTTCCAATATTTGACCACGCCTCCTAAGCCCATTTTTTCAAAAATTAAAAACCAAAAACGCAATTTTCTAAGTTCCATATAGGGCTATCCATACAACCTATTCAGAAGTTTACGGTACACATGTTTATTTCGCTGGACATTTGGTGTGTAAGAGCCCAGTCACAATTGGCACCACCGACGACGAACCACAAAAGAAAACTATTCTTGACCATGTTTTTAAAAAAATTAAATTTTTGAGCTCGATGTCAAGTTTATGTAAAATTTTACACCCCAAAAAAAATATAGTCATTAATTAATTAAAACAAAATTTTTAATTAAAACAAAATTTTACTTAAAATGAGATATTTCTGGTTAAAACTAAAAAAAAAATCACATTAGAAAATTTACTATCACTTAAAAACAGCATTGTTAGAAGTATTTAATAAATACTATTTATGTTTTAAACCAAGTCGAATTTTATTTTTTGCTCTTGTATATTAGGCATTTTTACTTGCTAAAAAAATTACGCTTTTAATATTCTACTTATGCTAACACTATAATATAAATAATTATAAATAAAGGGGTTCCCATAGAAAAAAAAAATTGATAAATTGAAAATTTTTTGTTAAATCAAGTCCTTAAATTGAATAATACAATTTTTGCTATAAAATTTTTCCTATGAGACATTGTTTTGCACAGCCCTTTTCCCCTCATAGCCAAATTTAAATTCGAAATTTAATTTTTTTTCTGCAATTTATTCAAAACTCCTTTTCTAAATTTTTCAACATTTTCTTTTTAATTAGTTTTTGTTTTTTGCACTGACAGCACTTTAATGTATTACTCAACATTTTTAACATCAAATAAATCTCACATATCCAATTACTTAATGTTAGTCTTTCATTATTAAGGACATCTTTACAAAGAATTTAACAAAAATCAACATCATGTGGATTTACCAAAGCTCTGTTTTTGACATGTAACTGTCATACAAGAATAAACATTTAATTTAAACAATTGTTTGATGTAATTACACATTTAAATTCATGTACAAATTGTAACCTTAACATTATTCGTTTTTTTTTTTTTTTTTTTTGTGAAAAACATATACAGAAAGTATGAACATAAAATTGGGGTTACAAAAATAACACAGGTTGAGAGAATTTTAACTTTTTCAATTTTCCTGACCTTTGACAATTTATATGGATTTTAGTGTGCTGATTCCGAATCTGTTATCCAATTGTTTCCATCAGCTCGCGTTCGCGAGCAAATCGCTGTTAAAGAGTCGGAAAAGTGCGTTTTTTAACAATTTTGCTTGGCTATAATTTCCAAAAAAAATTTTAGTGCCTCAGTTTTAAACACGAACCTAACTATATTGGACGCCAGGATTCCAAAACTGGTATAAGCTTTTTTCTGACAGCTTTAGTTTTCGAGTTTTTAAAAAGGGCATAAATATTCAGACAAAATTAAAGAGGTCATAAATTTAAAAATTTTATTTAAGCGATATCTCAAAAACTAAATATGACTCAACAAAAGTAAGAACATTTTTGGAATCAGCATATCCTGCATACTTAAAATCGTCATTCACTTTTTGGATGTAAGAATAGTATTGGTAAAAATAGACTCACAAACATGCCAAAAACAGCCTATTTTCAAAGTTTCCTTAGGCTATATCTCAAAAACTAGAGCTGACCCAAAAAAACGGTAGCCAGATTAGAAATCAGCGTACCCCTAATACCCAAAATTAGCTATCAGAACCCAGGCAAAAAAAAAGTGTTGCCCTGTGTAATTATTTGCCTTTTGGAGTTCAAAGGTTGGAAAATATCTTAAAATGAGTAAATTTTTGTATACTGAAAAATGTTTTACAATCTTAAAATTTTTTTTTATGAAAAAATGTCTCTGAATCTGAAAAATTTTTAATGCTGAAACATGTCTCACAATTTAAGATTTTTTTTTTTTTTGAAAAATTGAAAAAAAATTCTCGCAATCTCGGAATTCTTCTACAGAAAAATGTTTTAGAATCTGAAAACTTTTTCTATCTCTAAAAATTATCTTATATAGAAAATCATAGAATTCTTCTATTCAGAAAAATGTCTCAAAATCTTGAAATTTTTCTATATCAAAAAATACAATAGAATCTGAAATTTTTTGTACTATTAAATTTTGCAGAATATAAAAATTTTTGTAAAACGGAAAAATACAGCGTTCGACAAAAATGAAAAAAGTCGTTGAATACGAACTGGATACTATACGTTTGAAACTAGAGACTACACGTAGTAAAACTCCATTTACAGTTTTTCATTTCGTGATTCTGTTTCCTTTTAAAAGGACTTCAAAGTTTTAGAGGATTAAATTTTATAAAAAAAATTGTATACCCTCCACTCTAGTGATAGAGGGTATATATAAGTTTGTCATTCCGTTTGTAAAACACCTCGAAATATTGGCCTAGGCCCCATAAAGTATATGGGGCATTCCATGTCAAATCGGATACTTTGAATTTTTTTTTTTTTAGATTTTCCCAATTTGTTAACAGTTTTTAGTACCCTTCGAAAACTCTTTCGTGGTAAATTTTCAGATTTTTTTGATGATCCGTTCAAAAGATATCGAATTTTTAAAAATCGGTAGTTTGTTCCTTTACTCAAACTTCTTTTACTCATAACTTCTTCAATAATGGTCCAAATTTCAATTTTTTTTTTTCAAAATTTTTGTTTTTTTACGTACATTAAAAAAAAAATCATGAAAAAATTCTTAAAAGCGGTCTAGTAAGCGATTTTTAAGTTTTAAAATTTAAATCTCATTTTGAAAATGTTTGTACTCTTCGATTTATTTGAATTTTTTTTGTGTAAAACATCTATCGATTCTACAAATTTTTTGCCCATGCGGATCGTGGGATAACGATTATTACTATTTTTAAAATTTTTTGAAAAATTTTATTGTAATTTTCATATCTTAAAATCATTTCTACTGCTCGAATGGTGCGTCATAGAGGGGTCCTTTATAAGACCGACCCACATTTATTTTTACGTCTTAACATTTCTTTGGCAAAACTAATACACTATCTCCAATTTCTAAGGGGGCTCCCACACAAAAGGACATTTTTTAAAATTTGCTCCAACCGCTCTAACTGCCCTAATAGTGCCCTAAGAGCAACAAAATGTATGACTGACCCACAATATTTTTTTAGTTCAAACATTTTGTCTGAAAACACCTACCCTCTATCTCTAATCGTTAAGGCGGTCCCCATACAATTTTTTTTATTTTTTGTAAATTTGTTTTATTTAATCAGCTTCTACCGGTCCAATGGTGCGTCCGAGAGGGGTCATTAGTGAGACCGACCCCCATTTATTTTTACCCTACAACATTTTTTTAAAACATACCTACGCCCTATCTCCACTCCCTAAGTCGGCTCCCATACAAATAAGAGTTGGAGCAAATTTTATAAAAATGTAATTTTGTAAGTAACCTAGATAGGGCGTAGGTCTCCCTAATGACCCCTCTCGGACACACCATTGGACCGGAAGAAGCTGATTAAATTAAACAAATTTACAAAAAATAAAAAAAAAAATGTATGGGGACCGCCTTAACAGTTATAGATAGAGGGTAGGTGTGTTCAGAGAAAATGTTTGGACTAAAAAAATATTGTGGGTAGGTCATACATTTTGCTGCTCTAAGGGCACTATTAGGGCAGTTAGAGCGGTTGGAGCAAATTTAAAAAAATGTCGTTTTGTGTGGGAGCCCCCTTAGAAATTGGAGATAGGGTATTAGTTTGTTCGAAAGAAATGTTAAGACGTAAAAATTAATGGGGGTTGGTCTTATAAAGCACCCCTCTATGACGCACCATTCGAGCAGTAGAAATGATTTTAAGAGTGGAAAATTACAACAACGTTTTTCAAAAAATTTTCAAAAATAGTAATTATCGTTATCCCACGATCCGCCTGGGCAAAAAATTTGTAGAATCGATAGGGGTTTTACACAAAAAAATTTCAAAAAAATCGAGGAGTACAAACATTTTCAAAAATGAGATTTAAATTTTAAAACTTAAAAATCGCTTATTAGACCGCTTTTAAGAATTTTTTGGGATTTTTTTTTAAAAAGTACGTAACAAAGCAAAAATTTTGAAAAAAAAAAATTGGAAATTTGGACCATTATTGAAGAAGCTATGAGTATAAGAAGTTTGAGTAAATGAACAAACTACCAATTTTTAAAAATTCGATATCTTTTGAACGGATTATCAAAAAAAATCTGAAAATTTACCACGAAAGAGTTTTCGAAGGGAACTAAAAACAACAAACAAATTGGGAAAATCTAAAAAAAAAAAATTTCAAAGTGTCCGATTTGACTTGGAATGCCCCATATATATTTAAGATCCTCGATCGATTTTAAGACGATTTAGCGAATTCCCAAATATTCAAATTCAGAGAATTCCCAAAATATTCAAATTCATACACATTTAACATTTTATTAAAAAAAAAATATATTAAATTGTGAGACATGAAAAAAAAAATTTTGATAAAAAACATTTTTTTTTTTTTTTTGATAAAAAAAAAAATTTGGTGAAAAATAAAATACGAAAAAACAGTTTTTGATGAAAAAAAAAATTGTTGATGAAAAAAATATTGGAGAAAAAAATTTATTCCAAAAGTTGAAGATTTATGTTAGTTGAAGTTAGCTAATTATGTAATTCTTTAATCCCAAAATATTTCCAAAGAAAATTTCCGTGTAAAGCCTTTTTATATCCCAACACTTTAACTAAAATATCTCTGTCTAACAAAAAAAATATCTATGAATTTCCAAATAAAGCCCGTATTTTGTTCATTTATATGTTCTAGAATGATAAAGAAAAAACATACACTTCCATATGCTGATGACAATTTTTGATATGTTTTTGTTGCTGATGTAGTTGTTGCATACAAATGCAGAAGATGTAGTTTATAAACAAAATTTAATTGCTTTTGACAATTTTTTTGACGAAAATTTGGTATAAAAATACCAAAAAAAATCTACTAAGGAATCATACTGGGTTTAGTGACAGTACAAAATATATGTAAAAATATAATGGAACATTTTCGGTTTTTATATACAAGAATGAATATTAGGGATATGGAATTGAAACATTTTTTAAAAAATGAAATTGAAAACTTTATAACACAGAAATTTCTCTGATGTGACAGAAACTTGTTACACCCCTAATGAACATACATTTAGGACACATATATACTTATAAGAGATCACACAAACATAGAAAACAGTTGTCACATATCCAAGTAACAACATTAAATGAATAAAAAGAATAACACCAATAGCAACAATTGCTAAGACAAAAATAACAGAAACATAACAAAAAATAAACTATATCAAAATTAAATACATACTCCAGTTAGTTTTAATTTTTTTTTTAATTACCAGTAGAAAATTTGAAAGTTATATTTCTATGAATCAGAAATATAAAATAGAATATAAATCCTAATAGAAATTTTCAAGACTTTAAAAGTTCAACTAAAATTTGGCAACAATGAGAAAAACACAACACTATGAAAAAGTCATTAAGTGTATGGCAATCAAAGAAGTGCTGATGATAGAATGGTGGCAACTTCCGAAAGAAGTCGACATCTATGCTTAGCCTATTTGTTTGCTTCATAATATGTTTAAGATTTCTCATTGTAAAACAAAAAGTATCACTCAAAAAATAATGACGGTAGATTCCACTTCAAAAGACAGTTAAAACTACTACATTTGTTGTTGTTTAGGCGTCCACTATATTTTACGTTAAAATCAACCAAAAATTGTTGTTGTTTTTAACTCTTGATTAACAACTACAAAAAAACGGTAAAAACTACTTCAAATTACAGTTGTTTTTACTTTAACTCAAATTGTGTGAATTTTCTTCTAAACGTCAAAAACGGTTAAAATTATTTGGAAATAATTCCTGCTGCATTCGGCACTTCCAACTCGTTTAACACATCCGTTTTTCTAAAAATTTCTAGAAAATTATAATGTTTTTACACTAAAAACAACTATATAAAACAACTGTTACTACAATGCAGTAATTTTTTGTATTTTTTTTTTAAAACGACCACAATAAGTAGCAGACTTTTCATACAAAAACAACAGAAATTGTAGTTGAAAATAACTACTACCACATACTATACAAATTACCGTCATGTAGGAACTGCAATAATTTTCTAAGTGATTATTTCTTAATAACAATTCAGTTCTAAACGAAGCTTTTAGACTGTATTACCCAATGTTCCGTTACAAACAAAAAACACTTATGTAATTAAAATTTTTCATACAAATTTTAACATCATACTTACAATTAGTTAAATTGACAGCTAACCAGTTAGAAAATGTGTCACTGAGGAAATTTCCACAATGACTCCTTGAGGAAATGTCTTCAGGTTCTGACAAATAATTGATCTCCATCGATTCCTATCTTGTGCTGCACTTTTGGCTTCATTCCACTTTATACCAGCGGTTTGAAGTTCGGCTTGAACTTGGCGCCTCCATGTATTTTTAGGGCGACCCCTTCTTCTTGCTCCCTGTGGGTTATAGTCAAGGGATTTCTTATTGATGTCATCGGCTGGCTTACGCAGGGTATGACCCAACCATCTGTATTTACGAATTTTGATCTCATGATCAATTGGGGGTTGTTGCGTTTTAAACAATAGCTCTGAATTTGTTATAGTTTGGGGCCAGAATATTTTTAGTATGCGGCGAAGGCATTTATTTGCGAAGACCTGAAGTTTTTGTATATCAAGGCTCGTTAAATTCCAGGTCTCCGAGCCATAGAGCAGTACGGACTTCACATTGCTATTAAACACTTTAATTTTTGTGGATACTGCGATGTTAGCTGACCTCCAGAATTGCAGTATATTAAATTAGAATTTAAAATCTGGGAAACTCTTCAATTTCCAAGAAAAAGATGGTAATATCATCGATTTATTTAAAATAAAATCAAAATCTAACAAGTAGAATAAAAGCAATAAATAGACAAACAATTTTCATAATAAAGTTTGGAACAAGTAGCTAGGTGTGGGACTAATAAACTGGAGGTTCTAGTTTAAATCCAGTTGGGACTAAATAAGGCGAAAAGTTTTTCTAAATACGAGAAAGATAATTTATAAAGGAAAAAGGATAAAATTAAAAACTAAAGGAAATACGAAAATTTTTTGTATTTTCGCATGATCTATGACAGACATTTCCCCAAAGAAGTCTTTGGTGACATGTCCCCAGAAGGTCAGCATTGACCACTGCTGACTTTGAGTGAGGACATTTTGAAAATTTGTATGAAACTGTCCTCAACCCAGTACATAGAGATGTCTTGTGGATGTCAGCAGTGACTCTGACATGTCCCCGCTCCGTCACTGAGGATGGCTCGAGGACGTTGCCAACTGGGTAGTACTATCTAGGCTGCAAACTTCATTTGAATCGGTTTAGCCGTTTTTGTCTGTTTCCGAAAGAGCAAACAATAAGCTTTTATTAAGTAAAGGAGTGGCATTTTGTAGCCTTCTCCTGAATCGCGCTCTTATATGACCTATAGTTTCCGCTCGGTTAGAACTATCAGTAGTGACAGATTCGGCTTAGCCGTTTTTTCGTGATTTCAAAACAGACAGCCTTACTTTCAGTGTTGTACAAAGGGGCGTGACAGTTTACGCCTCTTTGTCCAATCGTGGTCTAATAAATCGTATAGTTCCATCCTCGTTTACAACTATTCGTGCAACAAATTTCATTGGAATCGAATTAGCTGCTTTTATTTAATAAAATGGGGTGTGTTTTTGCATGATTGAAACAGGCAGCCATTCCTTTAAGTAAAATACAAAGACACAAAAAATTATTGGCTAAAAAATTTCAATTAAATCTATTGATCAGCAAAATTTAAATGAGTCAATTATTGTTTTGATCAACATTTTTGTTATTTTCTTTAAATATCAAATTTCAAATTTTTAACATACCAGATTTTTTTCGCTTCAATTTATTTGAATACAGTTCCGCAAGGTAGTGTCCTTGGCCCAATCCTATACCTTCTGTACACAGCAGACATTCCTATCCCAACAAGAAACACCGATATGATAGCAACATTTGCAGACGACACAATCCTATTGTCATCAAATAAAGATATAACTATGGCCATATCAAACCTTCAACAATTGTTGGACAATACTTTAAACAGGTTTAAAATCTGGGGTATCTTAGTAAATGGCGAAAAAACAGTACAAGTGACTTACACTAACAGAAAGATAAGTGACCATCAAGCAATTACAATAAACAACACTCCAATTCAAAATGATAATAAAGCTAAATATCTTGGCATGATAATTGACTCTAAACTAATCTGGAAAGATCATATTATCCGCAAAAAAAATGAAGTAAAGTACAAATTTGGACAACTTTACTGGCTCTTAGGAAGGGATTCAACTTTATCTACACAAAACAAACTACTCATATACAAAACCATAATAGCTCCTATATGGAAATATGGCGCAGAACTCTGGGGTACTGCAAGCAACTCAAATATAAAAATCATCCAGCGAGCTCAATCAAAAATACTGAGAACTATTATAAACGCCGAATGGTACATATCCAATGAAAGTATACATCGTGATCTTAACGTCAGCACAGTCCAAGGGGTCATAAAAAACTCCAGCCTAAAACATACAATCAAGCTTTCATCTCATTCTAACAATGAAATCAGACAACTACCCAATAATGAGCTCTCAGGTTCAAGAAGACTAAAGCGATGCACTCCATCGGAGCTATATGCCCGATTCTTGTAATTTGGCGCAATGTATTTTATAAAATTTAACAAAAATAAAATTTTACTAACACTAAAAATAAGCTATCTTAAGTGTTGTTTTAAGATAATTAATACCCAAACCTTAAAACTAATTACTAATTGTCATATAAAGACAGGTGTAAATAAAATGGGATGAAAAAAAAAAAAAAAAATTTCAAATTTTCAACATACCAGATTTTTTCGCTTCAATTTATTTGAATACATTAATTCAAAAATATACTTTTTACTACGGTTTTACTTTTTTTATTGTCGGCAACATATTAGAAAGCAAAAAATATGAATTCCTTCATAATTTTTCCATAAGCGTAAAATTCATTTCTTAAATCAATAATTATTTTAATTGATCAATCAAATTTTTGATCAAAATCGAAAAAATGATTAATTGAAATAAAAATCAATTAATTACCTACAATTTGATAATTGATATAACAATTTTTTTTATCGGAGGAGTTTCAATTAAAAAATTAATTGAATCCGCGTTTTTGTTGATTGACTTTCGTTTTCAATTCTTTCTGTGAAGGTGCTAGGAAATTTTTGCCCCTTTTTCCAATTATGATCTTATGGCCTACATATATTTCGCCCTTGGTTTACGCTATCTGTAGTGAAAATTTTAACAGAATTCAGCTGCTTTGACGTGATTGCGAAATAGGCAGACAACGCTCAGTATAGTACAAAAGGGCGTGTCATTTTATGCCCCTTTTTCCAATCGCAGTATAATATGGCCTATAGTTCAGCACTATTTTATAACTATCTGTGCTGAAAATTTAATTAAAATCGGATCAGCCGTTTTGGGTGAATGCAGAGCATGCAGAAATAACTTTTGACTCAATCGAAAGGGGCTTGGCATTTTACGCCCCTTTGTCCGATCACGCTCTACTTTGATCTTAGTACTTGGTTAGTACAATCCGTGGTGAAAATTTCACCAAAGTCGGTCTGTCCAAAAATTTTATTTTCCCACGCCCCTCCGCCCACAGACAGAAATCAAAAATTATAATTCACAGTATTACTCGTCAGGCTATTCTGAATATTCCCCAAAATTTTTTCAAGATCGGTTCAGCCGTTTTAGAGTTATTTTTATATATGGGGCATTCCAGGCCAAATCACTCACTGTTAGACCCGGTCCACATCGATTAATCTTTTTTTATATATTTTATGCAACTAGCACTTAAAAATTCCGCCAAATTTTTTAAAAAATATATTTAAATTAGAAGAATTTTGTGACACATCAAAATGATGATTATTTTTTTTTTTTTGTTAAAATTCCATACTTTAATAATAGTTAATTTAAAAAAATCAAACAGGGTAAAAGTTGACGAAAATGCACTCAAAAAATACATTTGCATTTAAAATGCATGTTTTAATGACCCAATATTTTTTTCTTAATTTTACGTTTAGAGAAGAGGACTTTGGCTTTTAATTTCAATTTTCATTATAAAAATCCGATTTACTTAAGAAGTTCTAGCTCTCCAATCTTCACTACTTTTAAAATTTTTCGTGATTTTTAAAAAATGAAAATCGCGAATTTTTGGAATTTGATTAAACTATAAATGGGGATGTCTTAATGGCTCCGTAGAGAACATGTGTTCAAAAAATAAAAAAAATCTGAAGACTCAAGTCCAGATGTGTGTTCTTGTATTATAATTTTGATCGAAATAAGATAATACTTTTCCCTTAGATAATGATAAGAAAAGTTTTGAGATAAAGTTAAAAATAAGTAATTTTATGGTTATAATATTTTAATAATATGGTTTTCATCAAATTTCACTATGGCTCAGGAATACGTAAAATGTTTCTTATCTAGTTTTTCTAATAAGCCCTTTAATTGTACTTTCATTTAAATTATTCGTTAAGCGCTCCCCATGTGACAAAATCTAAAGTTTAAGTAAAATCCTTTTGTTAATACTGTCGACATTTAAAGACTTAAAATTTATCTACAGTATGTATTTGTAAGATAATGGTTTGAGGTCTTTTTTGTATAATTTTGAGTTAAAACACAAATGAATAAAATGAAATTTTGTATGTGGGTCATATATGTATAGACATAAGCATTATATTTCAAAAAAAAAATATACAAAAAATGCATTATATATTCTATTTAAAACAAGAAAAAAAGTTTTCTATATATTTTGTAATTGGGTGTTGAGTATTAGTTTTAGTATTGCAAATAGAATAAAATTTAGGTTGCACTTTCTCTAATTTTCACAAAAAAAAAAAAAAATACTAAAATAAAACATTAAAAAAGTTTTTGTAAAGTTTAAGCAGAACATTAGAATCATTTAAGTTTAATGAAATTGAAAGTATGTTACTAGAATAAAATACGCTGATGGTAGAGATTTTGGGTAATGCAAATAGAAATGTATTCGGCACAATTAGTGTACTATACCCATTTAGTAAAACCACTTTAAATAACTTTGTAAAATAAATGTATGAATTAATTTAAGCTTGAGTAAAGAACTGTATCAGGGTGATATAAATAAATTTAAATTTTTTTTTTTTTTTTCAAAAAGTGTTTAACATAAATTTAATTATCTCCGGACCAAATACACTGCGTAACATGAAATTTGTGACACGAGGTCTGACCATCATTTCGTTATAATTAAGGCATGCTGATTTCAATGGCGAATTTCGTTTAAGAATCAATGGAACAGTTTTCTTTCAAATCTTCATCAAAGTTTTGCCCATTTTTTGTCGGTTTTTTTATTTAAAAAAAAACTGCTTTCACAAATTTAAATTTGCTTAATTTAGGGAATCTGGATTATACCCATAGCAATATACTAATAAGGAAGGTCATTCACAGAGCACCCACCGATTGTCCTGAAATTTGAATATAGGAATGAGGGGGGAAAAATAAGAGTTACCAGTTTTTTTAGCTGCCCAATCTCAAATTTAAACAAGTAGAAAAGTTAAATTCGACTTATCCGAATCTATGAATACCCTCCACAATGCCCTTTTTAAGTGATAGTAAATTTTCTAACGTGAAAAAATAACATTTTTTGGTTAGAAATATTTTATTTAGTGTAAAAAAAAACTTGTTTTAGTAATTTTTGCAAAAAAAAAATGATTTACCATTTTTTTTTTTTTAATGTAAAATTTTTTTGAGTGTAAAATTTTTTTTTGAGTGTATTTTTTTTTTGTTTTAGTGTAAAAATATTTTTTAGTGACAAAAATACCTTGTAAAATATTTTTGTGACTTACAAATGTTTTTAAAACATTTTTAACGTGTTTCAACACGTAAATTTAAGGTGAAAATAATCTGAAATTTACGGTTTTGCTAATAACTTTTGAACCACTAGACCGATTTGGCTGAAATTTAAAACGAACTGGACCAGAAAAACGGCAAATATATATGCTATACTTCAGCACCCTCAGATATGCCGTTCGAAAGTTACCGTGTGTTTTGTCTCGTAAATTCACAAAAAACCCTTGCCGAAATTCACTCTTTTGCTCATAACTTTTGAACCACTGGACTGATTTCACTGGATTGCAATATCAACCTGACCACGTAAATGCCCAAAATATATGCCAAACTTCAGGAGCCTCCGTAAAGTCTTTCAAAAGTTAGCGTGTTTTCAACAGACAGACAGACAGACGAACGGACATCGCTAGATCGTCTTAAAACCGATCGAGGATCATGAATATATGTACTTTATGGGGTTCTAGACCAATATTTCGAGGTGTTACAAATGGAATGACAAACAATCACTAGAGTGGAGGGTATAAAAAAGGGTTGCCACCTTATGAAAATCAATGGCTTTCAAAAAATCCGTATATAAACCGAACTAGCAGGAATTTCGCCAAACGAAAAAATACGGGTTAGCTTACTTTTGATAGAGATTATTATATATGATCTTGGCGGTCGTACGTATATACATCTTCATACAAACTACCCCAACGATTATACATTTTTGACAATAACAAACTTAACGAAGTCGAATTTGGACACGACCGATACACCAGAAATGGGAAAAATCATCAAAAAACCTAAAAAATCCCGTTTTTCCCCCTCCCCTTTGACCCGCTAAATGTGAGACTGGGCAGCTAAGAAAAAATGATTAACTCTTATTTTGCTTCCCTCTTTCCTATATGCAAGTTTCGGGACAATCGGTGGGTGCCCTGTATATATAAGTTTATCATTCCGTTTATTACTTATCCAAATAACGGTCTGGGACACCATAAAGTATATGGGGCATTCCATGTCAAATCGGACACTTTGAAATTTTTTTTTTTAGATTTTCCCAATTTGTTTACAGTTTTTAGTACCCCTGCAAAAAAAGTCATTACCACTTCTCAGGGGAGTGCTTTAAAATTATAACAAATGTAATGAAATACAACAAAAAAAACAAAAAACACAAAACAAAAAAACACAAAAAGTTTTTCCTACTCCAGAATAAATAGATATTCAGCACTTAACTCATTACCTATCGCGACACCTCCATACAAATGTAAGTAGATATTCAGTAGATAAGAACTACTCTGTGGAAGTAGTTGGAAGTTGTTTGAAAGCTCGGAGTACTTCTTATCTACTGAATATCTACTTACTTTTGTATGGGAGTGTCGCGGAAGGTAATGAGTCAAGTGGTGAATAACAACTTTTTATTGAGTAGAAAAAACTGTTTGTGTGTTTTTTTCTTGTGTTTTTTGTTATTTTTGTTGTATTTCATTACATTTGTTATAGTTTTAAAGCACTCCAAATAGAAGTACTCCCCACTTTTTTTGCTGGGACCCTTCGAAAACTCCTTCGTGAAAAATTTTCAGATTTTTTTGATGACCCGTTCAAAATATATCGAATTTTTAAAAATTGTTAGTTTGTTTCTTTACTCAAACTTCTTTTAATCATAACTTCTTCAATAATGGTCTAAATTGCAAATTTTTTTTCTTCAAAATTTTTGTTTTTTTACGTACTTTTTAAAAAAAAATCCCAAAAAATTCTTAAAAGCGCTCTAGTATGCGATTTTTAAGTTTTAAAATTTAAATCTCATTTTTGAAACTGTTTGTACTCTTCGATTTTTTTGAAATTTTTTTTTGTAAAACTTCTATCAATTCTACAAATTTTTTGCCCAGGAGGATCATGGGATAACGATTATTACTATTTTCTAAAATTTTTTGAAAAAATTTTATTGTAATTTTCCAATCTTAAAATCATTTCTACTGCTCCAATGGTGCGTCATAGAGGGGTCCTTTATAAGACCGACCCCGATTAATTTTTACGTCTTAACATTTCTTTGGAACAAACTAATACCCTATCTCCAATTTCTAAGGGGGCTCCCACACAAAACGACATTTTTCAAAATTTGTTCCAACCGCTCTAACTGCCCTAATAGTGCCCTTATAGCAACAAAATGTATAACCGACCCACAATATTTTTTTAGTCCAAACATTTTCTCTGAACACACCTACCCTTTATCTGTAATTGTTAAGGTGGTCCCCATACAATTTTTTTTATTTTTTGTAAATTTGTTTTATTTAATCAGCTTCTACCGGTCCAATGATGAGTCCGAGAGGGGTCATTAGTGAGGCCGACCCCCATTTTTTTTTTACCCTAAAACATTTTTTTAAAACATGCCTACGCCCTATCTCCACTCCCTAAGTAGGCTCCCATACAAATAACAGTTGGAGCAAATTTTATAAAAATGTAATTTTGTATGGGAGCCTACTTAGGGAGTTGAGATAGGGCGTAGGTATATTTTGAAAAAATGTTGTAGGGTAAAAATAAATGGGGGTCGGTCTCACTAATGACCCCTCTCGGACGCACAATTGGACCGGTAGAAGCTGATTAAATAAAACAAATTTACAAAAAATAAAAAAAATTGTATGGGGACCGCCTTAACAATAACAGATAGAGGGTAGGTGTGTTCAGAGAAAATGTTTGGACTAAAAAAATATTGTGGGTCGGTCATACATTTTGTTGCTCTAAGTTCACTATTAGGGCAGTTAGAGCGGTTGGAACAAATTTTGAAAAATGTCGTTTTGTGTGGGAGCCCCCTTAGAAATTGGAGATAGGGTATTAGTTTGTTCCAAAGAAATGTTAAGACGTAAAAATTAATGGGGGTCGGTCTTATAAAGGAGCCCTCTATGACGCACCATTGTAGCAGTAGAAATGATTTTAAGATTGGAAAATTACAATAAAATTTTTTCAAAAAAATTTAAAAAATAGTAATAATCGTTATCCCACGATCCTCCTGGGCAAAAAATTTGTAGAATTGATAGAAGTTTTACACAAAAAAAATTTCAAAAAAATCGAAGAGTACAAACAGTTTCAAAAATGAGATTTAAATTTTAAAACTTAAAAATCGCATACTAGAGCCCTTTTAAGAATTTTTTGGGATTTTTTTTTTAAAAGTACGTAAAAAAACAAAAATTTTGAAAAAAAAAAATTTTAAATTTGGACCATTATTGAAGAAGTTATGATTAAAAGAAGTTTGAGGAACAAAGGAACAAACTACCAATTTTTTAAAATTCGATATCTTTTGAACGGCTCATCAAAAAAATCTGAAAATTTACCACGAAGGAGTTTTCGAAGGGAACTAAAAACTGTAAACAAATTGGGAAAATCTAAAAAAAAAGTTTTTCAAAGTGTCCGATTTCACATGGAATGCCCGATATATATTTATGTTCCTCGATCGATTTTAAGACGATCTAGCGATGTCTGTCTGTCTGTCCGTCCGTCCGTCCGTCTGTCTGGCTGTCTGTTGAACACGCTACCTTTTGAAAGATTTTACGGAGGCTACTGAAGTTTGGCATATATGTTGGTCATTTACCTGGTTAGGTTGGTATTGCAATCCAGCCATATCGGTCCATTGGTTCAAAACTTATGAGCAAAAGAGTAAATTTCGGCAAGGGTTTTTCGCAAATTTACCAGATAAAAAACACGATAACTTTCGAAAGACTATAATGAGACTGCTAAACTTGGCATGTATCTTTGCCGTTCTACAGGTTTGTTTGGTATATTTCAGCTCAATCGGTCCAGTGGTCCAAAAGTTATAAGCAAAACCTCGAATTTCAGATTGGATTCATCTAAAATGCCACGTGGTAAACAAGTTTGAAAAGCATTGGAGTTAAATTAGCAATGCTTTTCAAACTTATTTAGTTTTAAATCAATGCTTTTTAAACTTGTTTAGCATTAAAAGCATTGGTAACTTAAAAATTACACTCGAAAAAAATTGTACACTCAAAAAAAATTTTACACTCAAAAAAAAATTTAGTTGTTTTTTACAAAAATGTCAATATTTTGTGTACGTGCATTCACTCACAAATATTTTTACAGTATAAAAAAACATTACACTCGAAAAAAGTTTTACACTCAAAAAAAAAAAAATTATTTTCCTTTTTTTTTTAATGACAAAAAAAGAGTTTTTAACTCAAATTAAAATATTTCTATTCAAAATTGATAATTTTTTTTACATTAAAAAATTTACTATCCTTTAAAATGAGCATTGTGGGTATTCATAGATTCGGCCAAGTCGAATTTAACTTTTATACTTCTTTTAACTTGGATTTGATCTATTCACTTTAGTAACTCTTAAAAAATATTTTAATAAAATTTCCATTTCCTTATTGTTTAAAGTTTTAACTTAATTTAATCATATAAATTATTCAAACTTAATTCATCTGCCTTGTTTTTGTATTTAAACAAATAAGTGTCATGATTAGGGATGAGATTTTAATGCACTAAAAAATCGAAAATATGCGCTTAAAATATGCGCTAAAAAATTCAAAATATGCACTAAAAAAACCTAAAAATATGCACTATAAAATAAAATGTGTGCAATAAAAATTTTGTTTTCATAGGAAAAACTTTTTAAAAATCAAAAAAGTAACGCCGGGTTTAAATACTAACATTTAAAACTTTATATAAGCAAGATTTTTTAGAAATTAATACAATCCATAAAAAAAATTAAAAAAAATATATTTTTTCTTATTTTCAAAATTATTTTTTAAAATATTTTTTGAAACAAGTTAATATTAATTTGTGTTTCTGCTAATTTATGCCAAAATATGCAAAAATATGCACTTAAAAGTTGGAAATATGCACAAAATATGCACTTAAAACCAAAATATGCAAAAATATGCATTTTCATCAAAATATGCAAAAATATGCAAAAACAAATCGATGCCATTTTAACTCAAATTTCTTGATTCGGAAAGATAATTCGTCAATATCGTTTTTAGACTATCGACAAAAAACATGCATTTGCATGGAAATCTCATCCCTAGTCATGATGTTTATTTAATTTATGATGATGTCATTTCTGTTTGTTTGCTGTTTTAATTATAATTGAAAGAGAGTGAAAAAAACATACATTTACACAAAAAATACACACACAAACGAACATCTGAAAACCAACATAGATACGTAGGATGGTTGGAAATTTTTAAGTGAATAATACACCGTCCGACAGCCAATATTGAACATGAACCGGATGATATAATTCTGAAAGCAGAGATCAAATGGAGTAAATCTGCATTAACAATTTTTCATTTTGTGATCCTGTTTCATTTTAAAAGGATTTCAAAGTTTTAATATTTTCGAAATATTTGTACTTGTCCTAAGATGACACTGGTGATCGAAATTGAAAGAAGAGGATCTCCTCTAATTTTTCCATTTTTATTTTTTTTGTCATATCAGGATAAAAGGATGCGAATAAAGTCATTTAAAATCGTTATCAAAATATTTTGTTGAACATTTTTAATGACATTGAAGGATACTTTTTTGAAAGGACGTACTTTACCTCCTTTTTCCTGAAATGTAAAAATAATAAAATAGGAAAATTAGGGGAGATCTTCCTCTTTTATTTTCTATCACGTGTGGCATGCTAGGACACGTACAACTATTAAACAAGTAAAAAAGTTAAATTCGACCTTGCCGAATGTATTTTTACCCTCCACAATTTAAAAAAGATTATTAAAAACTTTATATAAAAGGAAATTGCTTTAAAAAAAAAAAAAATTTAAAAAAATTTCCGCGAATAAAAAATTTTTTGGTAAAAAAAAAATCCGCGATTTTTTTTTTCAAAAAATATGTTCGCACTTGTTTAAATACCATTCGGTGTTCAATTCTGTTCACATATGTCAACCAGCAGCCGAATTAAAGCATTTTGTATTTTTAGGTTATGTTAAATGCACCAAAATTTTTGGGGTACATTTTCGTTCATAACTTTTGAACCACTCAACCGATATCGCTCAAATGCAATGCCAAACTTCTCAGGAGAACTTCCAATAAATAAGTTACGTTTCAGTCACCATTTCCACAGACAGACGGACAGACTGACATCGCTAGAATATCTTCAAATCGATCACTGATCAATTATATATATACTTTATGGGGTCCCAGACCTATATTTCGATGAGTTACAAATGGAATGACAAACTTATATATACCCTCTATCACTAGAGTGGAGGGTATAAAAAATATTTAATTAAATTTCTCTCTAAACTTAAAAGTCCTTTTAAAAGGAAACAGGATCACGAAAAGAAAAACTGTAAATGCAGTTTTACTTCATATAGTCTCTAGTTTCAAATGTATACTATCCAGTTCGTGTTCAACGACTTTTTTCATTTTTGTCGGACGGTGATATCGGTGTATTGTTTTCTTTAAATTTTGAATAGGAAAATGAGCAACGATGCGTATGATGAATATTCAAGAAAAATATTTAATATTACTCATACGTACTGATGACTTACATGTTTCAATAGACGCAAAAACACTTCTTTTGTTACTTCGCCACCTTATACTTTTCCAAAATTTGGTAAATATATTTGTGAGACGACTATGAACAAATCTTTTTTCCCCAAATTAGATGTATTTTCCGTTTTAACGTTTTTCAAAGATGTGATTTTTTTATTACAACTAAAGGAAATATATGAACAGAATATCATATCTGTTCAACGAAAAGAGAAAACATATCATTATGAGTGTTCTTGCCTTCTAAAATGGTACCTATTTCTAGCGCTCTTTTATGACATATAAAAGACTCTGAAAAATATATCGAGGGCGAATATTCAAAACTTGCTATCTGTCGTGTAATAACACAGCAGATAGCCAGTTTTGAATATTCAACCTTGATATCTTCTTATTCTTTTCTGAGCCTTTCTGGACTTGTTTACACAGAGAAAAATAAATTTCCAACTGAATTTTTCAGTTGTATTAACGCAAAATTCGGTTACTGCAACTACATTTTGATGTGTCTAACGAATTTTATAGTTGTTTCATTTAAAAGACAGTTGTAATAACAACATTTTGTTGCAACTACCGACATTTAATTGTTTTAACATTAATTCAAATGCATCCACCGATTTTTTGTTACAACAACTGAATTTCAGTTGGAAATTAGCAAATTTGTTTTCTGTGTGTAGCTATGGATAAATATTAGAGTTCGATTGGTGATATATCACGTTTTGGTGATATATCACTTCATCTCTTTATCGGGTATCATATTTTTGTTGAAGGATTAAGGGCTCTAAAAAGAATGCCGGTACTTTTTTGGAAAAAAATGAGGGTGGTTCAACGCATCTGAAAACGCAGATTTTGACCTGATTTTTCTGCAGAGATAAAATGGCAGCATACTTATATTGCCAATCTAATTTCACCAGTCGACTCTACAGCATTTCAACTCTTTAAAAAGTTCCAAAAACCCACAGCAGAGGGCAGAAATATCGATTTTTAAAAAAAATCTAATTATATTTTAAGTCGTGAATGCTGAAGATAAACTTTTTGCTAAAAAATAATTTGTACAAAAAGCACCTTTCTATCACACACGGTGAGCCTCAGCGATGTTCAGGTTGAACTTTAGTGTCGACGAAAAGTGTAAGCGCAGTTCGATTTCTACAAGATTAAATGTCACAAAACTGATAACAGCGAAATCGTAGCTGCTCGCATTCGCGAGATATCGCGAAAATAGTGTTTTTGTATTTTTTAAAATATTGATATTGAAGTTTTTTAAATATTTTCAAAAACCGAGTATACAGTTTTAATTATACTTACTTAAAGGTCACAAAACAGTAAACATCAAAATCCTATCTTCGCGAGATATCGCGAAATTAATTATTTGCTGTTTTTGTTTTCGTTTTTGATCTTTATGGTATACTTGTGCTTGATCAAAGGTCACACAGCTGTTGACATCGAAATTGTGGATGTTAAATTTCGCGAGATATCGCGAAATTATATAATTCTTTTCTTATTTTATTATTTGTATTTTAAAACCGGTTCTTTAGAAATAATAAAAAAAGTAGTATGTAGTTTGATTTGAGCATGTTGGAAGAAATTAAAATTGCCCACAAAAAAATCATAGCTGCTCACTTTCGCGAGAAATATCGAAAACAGCTTTTTGGGGGTATTTTTTGTTTTGATTAATAAAAGAAGTTTCTTCAACATTGTTGAAAAACACGAAATGCAGTTTGATTTGCTATTGATTAAAGGTGATAAGTAGGGATGAGATTTCCATGCAAATGCATGTTTTTTACCATAGTCTAAAAACGATATCGATCAATTATCTTTCCAAATCAAGAAATTTTCGTTAAAATGGCATCGATTTGTTTTTGCATATTGAAAATGCATATTTTGATTTAAACTGCATATTTTGTGCATATTTCCAACTTTTAGGTGTATATTTTTGCATATTTTGGCATAAATTATCAAAAACACAAATTGAAATATTTTTGTTACAAAAACTGTTATAAATTTTAAAAAATAATTTTCAAAGTAAGAAAAATTATTTTTTCTTTTTAATTTTTTTTATAGATTGTCTTAATTTCTAACAAACATCTTTCTTATTTAAAGTTTCAAATGTTACTATTTAAACCCGGCATTATTTTTTGATTTTTAAGAAGTTTTTCCTATGAAAACAAGATTTTTATTGCACACTTTTTACTTTTTAGTGCATATTTTTAGGTTTTTAAGTGCATATTTTGAATTTTTTTAGCGCATATTTTCGATTTTTTAGTGCATGAAAATCTCATCCCTAGTGATAAGGCTGTTAACATTTAAATTCTAGCTGCTCAATTCTTCGAGATATCGCTAAAAAAACTCGCTTAACTATTTATTCACTTTGTGTTATTTTTGGTCTGTAAAAACATTTTCTTCAATTAACGGCAAAAATATGGCATGCAGTTTGAATTCGACGTTATTAAAGTTGACAAAACTGCAAGCAAAAATTTATAGATGATCGATTTCCCGAGAAATTGCAAAATTACTGTTCAAGCTTTTATATTAATTAATTTATTTTTTCTTTAGTGTCTAAAATAAAGGAAAAAAATCATGAAACAACAAATATATTGGATGCAGTTTAAATTTTATGTGGTTAAGGGTGGTAAAACTGCTCAAATCAATATCTTGACTGCTAATTTAAGCGAAAAATATTTTTTTTTTAAATTTAAAATTTTTTTTTTTTTTTAATTTTGCGATTTCTCGCGAAATTGAGAAGATATGATTTCGATGTTAACTGTTTTGGGACCTGTAAATAAATACAATTAAAGTTTTTGAAAATATTTAAAAAACTTCATTGTCAAAATTTAAGAAAATACAAAAACATTAATTTCGCGATATCTCGCGAATGCGAGCAGCTACGATTTCGCTGTAAACAGTTTTGTGACATTTAATCAAGTTGAAATCGAACTGCGTTTACACTTTTCGTCGACACTAAAGTTGAACCTTAACATCGCTGAGGCTCACCGTGTATACTCTCTTTGTTCTTCCGTATGTAACGCATCGAAATATGGGTCTAGGACCACATAAAGTGTATATTATTGATATTATTGATCACTGACCGTGTGTCCGTCCGTCCGGCTGTTGTGGAGCACACCATAAAGTACAAAAAACAAGAGCTAGAATCCTGAAGTTTGTCACAGATATGTATAATGGTCATAGGCTGGTTAAGTTATTGAACGAGCAAAATCGGACCAGGGGGGAAAAAGTTTCCCCCTTGAAGAACTAAAACTACTCCAGAAAAATATTTTTTTACATGTTTTATTTCTATATTTGTTCAATAAATAAAACATTTTAATGCCATAAGAAGTTCATCGACCTGAATTTGAACCAATGGGATTAGGAAACCAACTTTTTCGGTCCACCCCTTTTTGGGGGCGTGTGTAGAAAAAAATAATTGAAATAATGATACATTTTTATTAATTAGGTGCAAAAACTGATATTTATTTATTTGGCAACGTTTATGACGAGGGAAAGGTGTCCCCTATAGTCTTTCGGGAAACCCTCCCCCACACGCCAAAAAAAGTCCCCTCCATTTGGTTTTCGTAGCTTTATTACAAGTTCAAGTATTTCATTTTTTTTTTTTTCGAAAAACAAAAAAAAAACGACTAAAATATTAAAAAAAAAAATTTTTAATATTTTTTTTTAATGCTGTGTTTTTATGTATTTATGATAATTCGTTAATAAAAAACTATAAAATTTCCTTAAATCACTTTTTTCAGATAAATTAGTACATTTATGAGATTTTGTGGAAAACCAAAATTGGATTTTAAATAAAATTTATAATACAATAAATACATATTATGCTTTTATTCTTTGATTATTTTGATATATGCATACTTTCACATTATGCATACTTTAATTTCCAATTTTTTCTATTAATTTGTCGCTTTTCCTTCCAAAGTTACAGCAAAAATTGTGAACTATAACCCTTTTTCCCGAAAACAGAAAAAACGCCTAACAGGTTCAAAAGAAAAATCCAATTTTTCCCAAAATGTGTATTTTTACGTGTTTTTATTAGTTCATCAATAAAAAAGATATGATATTCTAAAACTACTGCTTATCTGAATTAAACTCAATTTTGGGTACCATCGAACCCACTGTGCGACATTTGAAAAATTTTTAGATGACTCAGCGGTCTGGACACTCGTTTTCGATTAACTTCTCAATGAGGTAAAAGTTCACAAAAAATACAATTTTGTGCATTATTGAGAGAATTTTTTGTGATATTTTTGGATGATGTTCTGAAATTGTTTTCGATTAACATTTAGATGCTGATTCTTAATATAATTTTCAAATTTTTCTATCGCGTCATGTTTTCGAGAAAATTAAGATCAAAGTTCTCAAAAACGTGTTTTTGCCATTTCTGGAAGATTACAACTTTTTACCGGTTGTGATAGAACGAAAATTTTGGTAACATTTTGTTAAGCTGAAAATTGCCTTTAATTGTGAATATCTAAATAGTTAATTAAAAAAGAAAATGGAAAATTCGTATATTTCCACCCACTGTGGTGAGTTTTTGGAAATTTTTTTAAGAGTTCAAAAAGCGACCATTACTTACCTTATTTTTTGCTGTAGAATCGATTGGTGAAAAATCATCTCAAAATCCGCGTTTTCAAATGCGTTGAACCGCCCCAAGGAGCGATAGTTTTTCAAAAAAAAAAAACGGCATTTTTTTTAGATCCCCTTAATACTTCAAACAAATTATGATACCCGATAAACAGATGAAGTGACATAGTCACCAAATGAACTCTAATATTTACTTTTTTATTTTACTTATTCCACACGCCTTTGAAAAAAACTTGAATGGGCCATAAAAAAAAACTGTAAGTACGTTTTCGTGTTCAGCAGTGTTATTGTCAATTTTATATAAATTTAATTTTTTAAATTTAATTTTTTATCTTCGCATTTTGTTGAATTTCGATTTAAATGGTAAGAAAAACAAGTATGCGTATGATTAATATTAAATAAAAGTATTTAATATTACTCATACGTACTAGGTCACAATTTTTAACAGAAAATCTAAAATTTTCAAACATTTCTCGTATTGAATCATTACAGAATTTAGAAAATTTTTAAAGTGAAAGAAATCGATTTTTTAGGAAAATTTATGCTAACATAAATTTTGGCTTAGAAATTTTATCAAATGTTTTTTTAAGGATGCTCCGATTTCAGAATTATTTTAAAAAATATATCGAATATTCTTTAATAGACTCTGGAAGGAAGGAGTTCCAATTTAATGAAGTCTTAATATTTTTCAAACTATCACGGTACATAAATAATTTTAAACAAAAACATATAGAACATACAAGAGTAAATGTTGACAGTTCAAATTTTTGTTATAATTTTTGTTATAAATAAAAACAAAAATGTTTAAACAAAAAAAATTAACAAATTAAATATCCGAGGGAGGTTGCAAATATTTTATTATATTCAAAAAGAATTCCTGAAATTAAAAATCGACCCTCATATAGTTTCGGTATGAAACCCATATTTTTTTAACAAACAGGTGTCTGTCATCTATTTGTACCCCCATAAACAAAATTGCTTCCTTCAGTTGCAGTTTCAAATATAGATATTACGGCGGATCAAGAAATGTTTTTTTGTTTACTTCGGTATCGTACCAAAGTAAAATTCTCAGACTGGTAGTAAATTTGTTAAAGTTTGATGAAGATTGAAGTTTATTTTAAAGTTCCATCCTTGACCTGAAGTTTTCTAAAGCCAAGATCATTAATTAAAAAAAATTGTAAAAAAATTCAAATTTGATCTAAATAATCACTTCTATTATCGCTAACTTTCAAAAACCAGAGATGGAAAGTTATCATAAATTTCCAAGAAAACCGAAAATCAACTTTTTCCAATAATGTATAAAAGTGATATTAAAATTGCAAAATGTGTTTTTTTACTATTCGACTTAAAAAATAAGCTACCCAGGATTCCAAAAACAATTACACAACAAAATACAAAATAAAAAAGTCTATGAAATTAATTAGTTAAAAATATCGTGAACTGGCATCTCTCCACACGCTGCTTAAGATTTTTTTATTTTTTTAGTATTACACAGGTTGACAAAATTTGACCTTTTTCAATTTGCCTGACCTTTGACAACTGATTAATATGGAATTTAGTGTGCTGATTCCGAATCTGTTATCCAATTGTTTCTATCAGCTCGCGTTCGCGAGCAATTCGCTGTTAAAGAGTCGAAAAAGTGCGTTTTTACCAATTTTGCTTGGCTATAATTTCGAAAAAAAAAATTTAGTGCCTCAGTTTGAAATACGAACTTTACTATATTGAATGCCAGGATTCCAAAACTAGTATTAGCTTTTTTCTGACAGCTTTAGTTTTCGAGTTATTAAAAAGACCATAAATATTCAGACAAAATTAACGAGGGAATAAATTTAAAAATTTTATTTTAGCGATATCTCCAAAACTAAAGATGACTCAACAAAAGTAAGAGCATTTTTGGAATCAGCATATCCAACATACCTAAAATCGTCATTCACTTTTTGGATGTAAGACAAGTGTTGGTAAATATGGACTCACAAACATGACAAAAACAGCCTATTTTCAAAGTTTCTTTAGGCTATATCTCGAAAACTAGAGATGACCCTAAAAAACGGTAGCAAGATTTGAAATCAGCGTACCCCTAATACCCAAAATTAGCTATCAGAACCCGGGCATAAAAAAGTGTTGCCCTGTGTTATCGATGGTTGCAGCATTTTTGTGTCAATGTGAAACATAAAAAAATTTTCTTTAATTTAAATGTGACTTTTTAAAATTTTTGCAAAAAGTCGATTTTTGGTTTTCTACAAAATCCATGCATGCTTTTCCATCTCTGGTTTTTTGAGTGTGGCGTTATTCTACTCCATAGAGATGAAAACAATGGGATATTCCAGACCACAAAAAATTCAAAATTTTGAAGATATGATAAAATATTTTGAGTAGTTTTATTCTAGCTCGAGGTCATTAATTCCTTTACTAATTAAAACTATGATATTTTCATAGAATAATTTTCAAGCAAATTATTTTTTTTGTTTTAAATTTATTTATGTTGGTCATTTTTTGCAAGACTTAATCGACACGTGTTTGCAAAAAATGACCAACATAAATAAATTTAAAACAGAGAAATAATTTTCTTGAAAATTCTTCTATAAGAATATCATAGTTTTAATTAGTAAATGAAATAATGACCTCGAGCTGGATAAAACCTACTCAAAATATAATATTTTAAACGTCGAATAACACAATTTATATTTTTTAATAAAAATTAATCAGAATTTGATCTGATAAAATTTTAATTTTTTAAACTTTTTTTTAGCTGGTGACTTCACGGCCCGGGGAAACCCAAAGATGAAGTTCGAGTTTCACATAGAGCGGAAGTAAAATTCCCAAAAAATTATATCTCCCTCTGCCCTAATGTATATGCATTTATATGAAGGAAAACCTTACATTTAAATATACATTTAATAAAAAAAATTTTAAAACTAGAAAAAAAATCTCTCACTCTATGTTTGTTGACAATGATTTAATTACAAAGAGTTTGTCGTTTTTTTCATGTTAAAAATATATTTTACCGACACACTGCACATGAGAACATTAGGGTGGCAAATATATTTTTAGCATCCAATTGAAAAAAAACTGCATTAAACTTTTTTTTTTTTAATTTATTCGGTTTTTCATTAAGTACTGGAACGATTGCACTGAAATTTTAATTGATTATCCGATTTTTATGAAATTTTGATTTAAGCGCATGTTTAAGTGGTGTTCTATGAAGGTTAGAGTGCCCAAAAAAATTTTTCTGGGCACTTGAATGACGATAATTGAAAAAGTACCAAAATGTCCCCTAAAAATGGGAGATAGAGTGTTAAAGCTGAAATGAGTTTTATTTAATAACTAATAATTAACAAGGTTTTATTTAATAACTAATAATCAACCCTTATGAACCGATTTGCCTGAAACTTAAAATATATATAAATGAGACGATTTTAAGGTTGGGGTGTCTCGGCTTTTCGGCCATATCAGTGTTTCAAAATTTCGTTGTCCCCTTATGAAACCATATGGACCTCCGGGAAAATTTCGATAACTCACGAACTGACAGGAATATCCTCTAGAGCAAAAATACGTGTCGACTTAAATTTAATAAAGATTATTTTGTATTCATATGGACATCGTAGCTCTATGTCTTCATATAAATACTTCCCAAAATTTTCACATTTTCATGAAAAAGGTATTTAACGAAGCCAAACTTTTACAAGGTTATGCCACCGTTGGATAGGCATTAAAAAACCTTTCTTCTCATATGTAAACATCATATAGTTTCTTAGAAAGAAATGGCTGAAAAATCCAAAAAACTATTTTTTCGCCATTTTTTGACCCATGTTTTGAACCCCTTAATCCCCGATATGGCCGATAAGCCGAGACACCCCAACCTTAGAATTGTCTCTTTTATATATATTTCACGTTTCATGCAAATCGGTTCATAAGGGTTGATATACTTCCCTTGTAAGTGTAATTTTATTTGTTTGTGAGCGCACGTTTCTTGGGCACATTCGCCAGATTGAGGATGGGGCAGTTTTGCCGTCGAATATACCCCATGGGGCACATTAGCCGATGACGCATGTACCCCATGGGGTACATACGCCAATTAAAATGGGGGCAGTTTCGCCGGCGAAAGTGCCCCATGGGGTTGATACGCGAATTTGCCCCACGGGTAGTGTATTTTTTTGGTTTGTTGTAATAAAATTATGTTTTTTAATAAAATTATGTTTTAAATAAAAAATCTTCCGAAAAATGATATTGTGACGAATTTTTAGAAAGCTTATTTCTTGGCGAATGTGCCACACCAGCTTGGCACCCGTGCCCCATCGATAAGACAGTTTCGCCGATTTGGATTGCTTTAAAAATGTAAAAAAAAAAATAAAAGAAGTCAAACAGATAAATTCCATTTGGAGTATACATTTTAAAATATGTAGCTTCTTTAATAAATAAGAATTTAAGTTTTACAGCACTTCAAAAAAAAAAGTGGCGAATGTGACCCCCTCTACCCTATGTGAAACACCATCGAACCAGCCTATATTAAACCTGAACCGGATGATATACGTCTGAAAGAAGAGACCAAATGAAGTAAAACAGCATTTACAGTTTTTCATTTCGTGATCCTGTTTTCTTTTAAAAGGACTTCAAAGTTTTAAAGAATTACACTTTTTAAAATATTTTTTTAATATTTGTACTTGTCCTAGGATGACACTAGTGATGGCAAATGAAAGAGTAGGATCCCGCCTAATTTTTCCATTTTTTATTTTACCATACCAGTATAAAAGGATGTAAATAAAGTCATCTGAAAATTTTATCAAAATATTTTGTTGAAAATTTTGAATAATAAAGATTTCAAAGGTCGCAACTTATCTCCTTTTTCCGTGATATGTAAAAATAATAAAAAAGGAAAATTAGGCGATATCCTCCTCTTGCATTCGCCATCAATAGTGACATCCTAGGGCAAATACAAATATAAAAAAAATATTTTACAAAATTTATTGCTCCAAAATTTTGAAGTCCTTTAAAAAGGAAACAAGATCACGAAATAAAAAACTGTGAGGTTTTAATACAATTAGTCTCTAGTTTCAAATGTATATTATCCAAATCGTGTTTAACGACTTTTTTCATTTTTGTCGAACGGTGTTATTTACAATTTAACTTTTTTAGCATTTTACTTGTAAAGACTTTTGGTATTTTCCAACCCCCAGTAAAATTTTATGCGAAAAATTTTGAACGCACGTACTAGTGGAGTTCCATGAAGACATCACTTAACATTTTTTTTAGGGTGTTCAATTAATCGGGTTTTTTTATTGTTCGATTAAACGATTAATCGAAATTTGCCATTTTTAAATTATTCGATTAAACGAATAGTATTTTAAAATTGTTCGATTAATCGAATAATTACAAATTCAGAAATTTTCGAAATTACAAAATTTTTTTTCGACAATTTTAGAAAAAATTGGTACTTGAGTAAATAAACAATATTGACTACAATATAAAAACAAAGCGAAATTTAAGTTTTCTGCTAATTTGTTTGAGAAAAATAATTTTAAAGATTTGAAAAATGTGTTGAGTTCAAAAACAATTTTTTTGCCAAATTTATATGGATTACCGATATCACAAAAAAATGTTTATCTGACATTTGGGAAGATCTTAAACAACAAATATTTTGTGTTAAGTGTTTCATAATATTTGTAATTTTTTTTTATAATTTTTGCGTTTGGCCCAAAATTTGTCAGAATTAATCGACTGAACACCCTAGATTTAATACTTTTTCTTTGATTTATTACAAACGCTTATGAAAAAAATAAATAAAATAAAAATTTCAGTGGACCATAAAAATAGAACTCGAAATAAGTTCTCAAAACCCTTAGGGGGCTTTGGTCTGCTATTGGTATAGTTTTATGTTTATTTTTCTGGTCCCATTCAAGACCCCAAATTTGTTGCACTGTGTCATAATAAAAAAAGCACAGAGGGCTATCAAAAGGAGTTTCAAACTATATTTGCAAAACTGATTTTTCCATTGTTGCACAGTGTAATAAATATCAAGAAAAAAAAATAAATATCTCCCTAATATAAAATACATATGTAAATCATACATTTTTAACATATAAACGTGTTTTGTGAAAACTCTAGTCTTTATTGCAGTCTAAATTGTTTACTTTTGTTCTTTCTGGCTCCTGCTGCCACTGCATCCTGCTACTATCAGCTCAACATCTCCTGGTGTTTGTTACTTACTGATGATGTTATAACAAATGTATGCAAACATTGCTGTAATTAAAACTGTAAATTATATAATAGATGATGTTGATGATGATTTTTAACAGGAGTATGAGCAAAAAAAAAAACTTTTTAAAACTACTTTATGTTCTCCTTATGCAGACATGAAAAACTAGAAATGTTTAACACAAAGTTAAATGTGAAGGAAAGTGTAAATGTGTGTGTTTAGTTAACAAGTTTATTTTAAGGTTAAATAAATCTTTAATAAAAGGATTATAATTAATTTAATTTTGTCTGACATCTAACAGGCGAATATGAAGAACAAAGCTTTGTTAAGGTTTAAAAAAGTGTTGAAGTAAAAATTTTAATGTTACAAACAAAATATTTAAAAATTATTTTACAACTTAAGTTAAGTAAGCAAAAATCAATATAAAATAAAAAATTTTCAAAATTGTGCAATTTTCTGAAAAATATTGCGAAATTAATTCAATTTCAGGTAAATATTTGATATTTTGGGTTTCTGTTGATTTCTCGCGTTGGTAAAAAAAACTCAAAGTTTTAGATGTAGTTTAAATGGCATTTTTCTAAAGAAAAATTCTGAAACACTATTTCAAAAAAAAATTCAGAGACATATTTTGAGGATGTTTATTCTGGCTCGAGGTCATTATTTTCTTTACTAATTAAAACCATGATATTCTCATAGCATAATTTTCCAGAAAATTATTTTTTGTTTTAAATTTATTTATGTTGGTCATTTTTGCAAGACTTAATCGACACGTGTTTCGGAATTTGTCAAGATTCCATTGTCAAGATTATTTAGCAAAAATAGAAACGATTTACTACAAAGTAGCAAACGAGTCTAATGACAAATCGTTTGTGCACAAAATAAAGTATAAGAACATATTCGACTCTATCCACAATGTGAATTAGAAAGGCGAAGAAATTGTACTACACTAGTAAGGCAACGATTGTCAATAACCAACAAAAATATTTAAAACATTTTACATATGATAGTCCAATGGACTACAACAATATGTTATTTGTTGTTGTGAATGTAATAACCACATTAGGGTTATTCGTCACTATGGCGTGCCAACCATTATGTTCAAATTCTGATTATTAGAAAAGAAAATAATGACCTCGAGCCAGAATAAACATCCTCAAAATATAATATTTTTAAGGTCGAATAAAACAATTTTTATTTTTTGATAAAAATTAATCAGAATTTGAACATAATGGTTGGCACGCCATAGTAATGAATAACCCTAATGTGGTTATTACATTCACAACAACAAATAATATCATGGTTTTAATTAGTAAAGAAAATAATGACCTGGAGCCAGAATAAACATCCTCAAAATATAATATTTTAAAGGTCGAATAAAACAATTTTTATTTTTTAATAAAAATTAATCAGAATTCAGAGACATATTTAAAAATGTTTAGTTTCAGAGAGTTTTTATATAAATAAATCTCAGATTCCTATATATTTTTCTATAGAAAACCCATTTCCTATAGAAAAGTTACCCGATTCTGAAAAAATTTTTGTTGCAGAAAAATCCTTGGCACATTTTGAAACATTTCTTATAAGAAAAAATTTCCTGTTTGAGTTGTTGAGTTTAGGGTGGGTTGTACAAGCCTAAAAATAAGTAAATTTTTCTAGGCAAGTCCATGGCGCTCAGACTTAAAATAGTCCATTGTACCAATAGTGATTCGATAATACAATTTAAATGTGAGGTACCTAAATCAAACGGACGTAAAAATTTTAAATTTGAAGTGTTTGTTTTTATTTTTTTTAAGTCTTGAGCGACGCAATTTGATTCTGGTTCGACCCCTAAGGATTGAGACTGCGTATGCTGAAGTAAATCATCAAATAAGAGTTTTTGAAACTGGTATAAACAAAAATTTATCATTGTTATAAAACTTTGTATTATTAAATTTTTATAAGTGTTGTTATATTTTTATTAACTTTCACCTTTACCTGAACGCCAAATCCACTAATTCTAGTATTTCCATTTCCTTATTGTAATGCATTTAATGCTAGACATTTTAACTCCGTCAGCTAATAATCGTATATAATACATATACTCATATATATTTCCTAACGTTTCTGTTTTAAAAAATTTTAAAATCCTTTTCACTTAAAATAAAATGAAAATAACCATATAATTTTTCATACTTGGTCATTGAAGACATCTAACTCTCGCAAGACAAAGTTTAACTTTTTTACTTGTTTTTAATTTCTTCGCTTCTTCTCTTCTTTTGTTCGAACTAGGTTTGGGAGAATCTCCCCCCACACCCACTTCCCCTGTATACGCCCCTGCCATTTCTCAAGGACTAGAGCTGCCCCGAATGTGGAAACTAAGAACATTTTTCTTAAAATTCAGTAAGTATAACAAAATGTTTTGGTAAATTAGCAAAATGATCTGTTATTTTTCTATTTTAATTAATTTTGACAATTTTTCATTGTTATCATTTAAATTTCACTAAAATCAAAAAATATATGTTACACTAGCATGCGAAGGGTATTTCATTGCCCGTAAATACGGACAAATTTTATAATTAATTACACATTTTTGGAACTTTTTGCTATGGAATATATATGGGGTATTCCATGTGAAATCGGACACTTTGAAAAACTTTTTTTTTTAGATTTTCCCAATTTGTTTACAGTTTTTAGTACCCTTCGAAAACTCCTTCGTGGTAAATTTTCAGATTTTTTTGATAACCCGTTCAAAAGATATCGAATTTTTAAAAATTGGTAGTTTGTTCCTTTACTCAAACTTCTTTTAATCATAACTTCTTCAATAATGGTCCAAATTTAAATTTTTTTTTTCAAAATTTTTGTTTTTCTAAGTACTTTCTAAAAAAAAATCCCAAAAAATTCTTAAAAGCGCTCTAGTATGCGATTTTTAAGTTTTAAAATTTAAATCTCATTTTTGAAACTGTTTGTACTCTTCGATTTTTTTTTTAATTTTTTGGTGTAAAACTTCTATCAATTCTACAAATTTTTTGCCCAGGACGATCGTGGGATAACGATTATTACTATTTTTTAAAATTTTTTAAAAAAATTTTATTGTAATTTTCCAATCTTAAAATCATTTCTACTGCTCCAATGGTGCGTCATAGAGGGGTCCTTTATAAGACCGACCACCATTAATTTTTACGTCTTAACATTTCTTTGGAACAAACTAATACCCTATCTCCAATTTCTAAGGGGGCTCCCACACAAAACGACATTTTTTAAAATTTGTTCCAACCGCTCTAACTGCCCTAATAGTGCCCTTAGAGCAACAAAATGTATGACCGACCCACAATATTTTTTTCGTCCAAACATTTTCTCTGAACACACCTACCCTCTATCTTTAACTGTTAAGGTGGTCCCCATACAATTTTTTTTATTTTTTGTAAATTTGTTTTATTTAATCAGCTTCTACCGGTCCAATGGTGCGTCCGAGAGGGGTCATTAGTGAGACCGACCCCCATTTATTTTTACCCTACAACATTTTTTCACAACATACCTACGCCCTATCTCCACTCCCTTAGTAGGCTCCCATACAAATAACAGTTGGAGCAAACTTTATAAAAATTTAATTTTGTATGGGAGCCTACTTAGGGAGTGGAGATAGGGCGTAGGTATGTTTTGAAAAAATGTTGTAGGGTAAAAATATATGGGGGTCGGTCTCACTAATGACCCCTCTCGGACGCACCATTGGACCGGTAGAAGCTGATTAAATAAAACAAATTTACAAAAAATAAAAAAAATTGTATGGGGACCGCCTTAACAGTTAAAGATAGAGGGTAGGTGTGTTCAGAGAAAATGTTTGGACTAAAAAAATATTGTGGGTCGATCATATATTTTGTTGCTCTAAGGGCACTATTAGGGCAGTTAGAGCGGTTGGAACAAATTTTAAAAAATGTTGTTTTGTGTGGGAGCCCCCTTAGAAATTGGAGATGGGGTATTAGTTTGTTCCAAAGAAATGTTAAGACGTAAAAATTAATGGGGGTCGGTCTTATAAAGGACCCCTCTATGACGCACCATTGAAGCAGTAGAAATGATTTTAAGATTGGAAAATTACAATAAAATTTTTTCAAAAAATTTTAAAAAATAGTAATAATCGTTATCCCACGATCGTCCTGGGCAAAAAATTTGTAGAATTGATAGAAGTTTTACACAAAAAAATTACAAAAAAATCGAAGAGTACAAACAGTTTCAAAAATGAGATTTAAATTTTAAAACTTAAAAATCGCATACTAGAGCGCTTTTAAGAATTTTTTGGATTTTTTTTTAGAAAGTACTTAGAAAAACAAAAATTTTGAAAAAAAAAATTAAAATTTGGACCATTATTGAAGAAGTTATGATTAAAAGAAGTTTGAGTAAAGGAACAAACTACCAATTTTTAAAAATTCGATATCTTTTGAACGGGTCATCAAAAAAATCTGAAAATTTAACACAAAGGAGTTTTCGAAGGGTACTAAGAACTGTAAACAAATTGGGAAAATCTAAAAAAAAAGTTTTTCAAAGTGTCCGATTTCACATGGAATGCCCCATATATA